>SJYT01067192.1:0-25675 GCA_006410635.1 Cephalophus harveyi | reverse complement strand
AATTTGGATATTTATAAGGGTACAAATATATGAAAACAATAAACTCATTTGGGGCTTATAAATATGTCTTTTTTAGCAAATGCAGGTAGATTCTACAGTTTGTAAACTGAAGCAGCCTATATAAAATAATGTCATTAGTTTGCTGACTAAAGTATAAACAAATTTCATGTATAATCTAATTTTTCTTATTTATCTGAAACACATTTTTCCAGCACATATAAATATATGTATTTTGGGGTCTTGCAATTTAATGGAATTCTAAGAGTCAAACATGATATGTTTGACTTATGATTCTGTTCAATCATCTTCATAAAGTCATGTCATGGATATATCAACGCAGCAAAATTAAGCAATAGCTAGATCCTTTTAAAAATTTAATAAAGGTTAATAGTTTCTACATAATGCACAAACAATGCTTTTCATGAAGACTCTGAAAGAGCAGGCTACAGGATAAAGACATTTTCAAAAAATTACACATAAAATTAAATGTAATTTGGCAGTGGGTTTTAGTTTATCAATTTTAACAAATCCAATGATCTAGAGGAAATTTTTTAATTTTTATTGTAGTATTTTAAAATTTATAATATGGATGAGATGGCTGGATGGCATCACTGAATCGATGGACGCGAGTCTGAGTGAACTCCGGGAGTTGGTGATGGACAGGGAGGCCTGGCGTGCTGGGGTTGCAAAGAGTCAGACAGGACTGAGCGACTGAACTGAACTGAATATTTAAATATTGATGCTTCTCTATTTCTCTGACAAACGCTACTATTACTTTCAGGATCAAATGCTTTACTTTAAAGTGTAGTAAGATATTGGTATTTCTTATCTCACATAAGCACTAAGCAAAATAATTTGAATGGCAAATATTTATATTGAAGAGCAAAATTTAAAACTAAATGAATAAAAATACTACTTTCAAGTGAAACAACTTTTATCATAATATACTCCTTTGTTGGAAAAATCAAGAATATTTTTTCATGGATCAAATTTTATTATAACACCTAACTATTTTATTTTCTTACAGAGATCTTGACAACCATGAAACTTCTCATCCTTACCTGTCTTGTGGCTGTTGCTCTTGCCAGGCCTGTGAGTACAGTAGAGAATTTAGAAGATTCTAGATTCTTGTTTGGAGTCATCTCAAATGCAATTTGATGCAAGTCTCATCAAGTACAAGATATTGTAGTTGTCAAGAATTTTATGTCTCTAATTAGCTATTAAAGTGTTGATATTAAAGCTATGGTAATCCTTCACATTTTGATCATTATTATTTAGTTTATTCAAAGACTTAACTCTAAATAAAATTTCTAATTTGAAATATAAACAACTTACAATTAAAAATTTAAAAAGAAATAAGGTAATTAATGATACAATAAAGAGCATCAGAGAAGGTAACTAGTCTCTTTGCCTGGGTCCATTATAGGCTTAACATATTTGTAAACATATATATGTTCAATTTTGTATTACCAAATATAATGCTGCTGCTGCTGCTGCTAAGTCACTTCAGTCGTGTCCGACTCTGTGTGACACCATAGATGGCCTCCCACCAGGCTCTGCTGTCCCTGAGATTCTCCAGGCAGGAACACTGGAGTGGGTTGCCATTTCCCTCTCCAATGCATGAAAGCAAAAAGTGAAAGTGAAGTCTCTCAGTCGTGTCCCACTCTTCGCGACCCCATGGATTGTAGCCTACCAGGCTCCTCCATCCATGGGATTTTCCAGGCAAGAGTACTGGAGTGGGTTGCCATTGCCTTCTCCAACCAAATATACTATTAATCCCTATATTCCAGTGTATCCACTTTTGGAACCTAAATCAAACTCTCATTTGAGATGGCTCTTGCCAACCAATATTTCCCAAAGTACAGACAGTTGGGCTCATTCAGCTGATTCAAAGATCTAATAATTTGGTACCTGTAGAAAGAAAAACCAGATAATGTAAAATAACTTAAGTTTCTTCTCAAAAAACAAATTCAGTTATTAATGTGAAACAAAAAGTTATTCTGTTCCTTTGTGACCTCTAGATAATGATAAATAAATAAATAGGAATCAACTGACAAGAAAGTGATTCAAATAAGATAATAGTTTTGGATATTTGGACACTCAAACTATCAAATATAGATGCAAAAGTTTCTGAAATGCTGAGATATTCTATTGTTAAACTCCTATTTTGTAAATTTTAAATAATGAAAGATCAGTAATAATCCAGCTTCTTAACCAATAGAGTTCTGTCTGTGCTAAACCCTAAGCATCAAAAGAAGGAAATATTTGACAGTAAGTTACGAAAAAAGGATGCAAGTTCTTCAGAAATGTGTCATTGGAGTAGTCCATATCTTTTCCTTTTATCAGTGAAACAGATATAGATCCCCCAGCAAACAGATTCTTTAATCCTTTTCCAAAGAAAACATCATTTTTTAATGCTAACATTTAACAAACATAAATCTTGTTCCCACAGTTAAAATGCAGATTGAGTTAAAATTTTATATAATTTATGATAAAAAATAAAATCCAGACAAACAATATTTCAGATTATTATTTTTCTTTTTATATACTTTTCTCCACTGACTCTAAAAACAGAAGATAATTTACTTTTTTGTATTTTTGCCAATAAAATTTTTTCCCTCCCAGGGGAACTTGGTGTTAAATTTAGCTGTTAAAATACAAACTTTTTAAACAGCACTATTAAATGTATAGTATTACATGTGCCTTGTGATATTATTATTATTGTATTTTGAGTGCTTTTGTTTTTACAATTCTTGCTTTTTTTTTTTTTTTAACAGAAACATCCTATCAAGCACCAAGGACTCTCTCAAGTGAGTGTTCTATTCTATGTTCCAAGAACTCACTGTGAATTGTGTAGCTTAAGTGATGATAAATTGCTAATATATAGATTGTAGTCTCCTTCCTTCCTTCTCTAGAAAACAGCCAGTTTCACATTCACTGAGATGTAATATCTTCAACTATTGAGCTGAATATTGATCTGCTCTCACAAACCTTTTTAGAGAAGGGGCATTTGGACTTAAGTATTTATGATTAATAAAAATTTTATTATGCAAGAGCAATAGTTAATTAAATAGAATATGTATATGTGGTCTATTTTCATGTATTATTCATTCTTTCTATCTCTTCTTCTTGCACTCAAACATATGATTTACAACTTGATCTCAATTTACACACTGAGTATTAAATTAGATACTCTATCACACACTTTTACAAGAGTCATTAATCTCCCACCCTATCCACTGTTTAGTTCATTTTTTAATCTTTACAGAATGAGCCAGACAGCAGAGAGGTAAGGTTCTTTCTTTACCTCAACTAATTTCTCTTTCAGTTAGCTATGATAAATACTGAATGTCTTCTTCATTTCAATTTTCATTTGTATACATTCATTTCAATTGCATCCAGGTACTCAAATAGTTGATTACCCTCTCACTTCTCTGTTTTCATTACATTCCTGTTTAATTCCTCCTTTGACATTTGATAAGTATGAACTGACTAAACCTATAGGCCTGGTAAAGAAGGAACCAAATATGGTGTCTCCTTCAGATTTTAAAATAAAATAATAAAACTGAAACTAATTATCTCTTTTTTACCTTAGAAATATTTTGGTTTACCTAAATAAATGGAGAATTTGTGTTCAAATGGAAAAACATTCTGCTTTTTTGACTATGTTTTTCACTTTTACAATTCACAATTTAATTCCTACAGAAAGTCCCCAATGAAAATCTACTCAGGTTTGTTGTGGCGGTAAGTATTATCTACTTCTTCAATGACAAGTGTATTTTTCTAGAAAAATCAACTTAATTTTTATTTATAAATATTTTTTCACTTGGTCAAATTTTTTCTTCATTTACTCACCCAGTGAAAGTGAAAGTGAAGTCGCTCAGTCGTGTCCGACTCTTTGTGACCCCATGGACTGTAGCCTACCAGGCTCCTCCGTCCATGGGATTTTCCAGGTAACAGTCCTGGAGTGGCTTGCCATTTCCTTCTCCAGGGGATCTTCCCAACCCAGGGATCGAACCTGGATCTCCCTCATTGTAGGCAGACGCTTTACCGTCTGAGCCACCAGGAAAGTCCACCCAAGCAACCACAAAGAATATTGAAATTATATATGCAAATATTAAAAAGCTGCTTTAATGTTAATCTGTACCTATACATTTGACTCTTTGTAAAACACTTACGCTGTCTTGTGCATAATCTATGTAAATTTTACAATTTCCATTCTCATTATAATGGAATGTTCTCTTATCTCTACAATACCCTGGATGTGTTGTGTCTTCTGTAATTTCATGACTGAATTGTCAAATAGAACACAAATAGAAATTTTATTTCAAGATCAGTATTTAAAAGATTTGATAGGCAACCCATTTTAGTCTGAATGATTTTTAATATAATCTTTTTCCCTTGTAGCCTTTTCCAGAAGTGTTTGGAAAGGTAAGAAGTTCTGAACAGAATATACTGCAGAATTAACAAAGCATTTTATTCTATGTTATTTATGGTATTATGCCAATTCTTTATTATCTTTTTGTGGAAAAATCACTTAGATTAGTATTAGATTATTGAACCAGACAGAGAAATCAAGATAACTCAGAACTATGACTTAAACAAGATGAAAGATAATAGTCAAATTTACTGGAACAAAATTTTTTAAATATTTTTAAGTGCACAGCAATGTACTGACAGCTTAAATAAAGAAAACTTAGCAAGGAGATAATGCAAGAAATGATATTGCAAGAAATATTAGTGCATTCACAAAAAGCATACTTATTTTTTAATTTGCAGCAGCAAAATATAAGATACATTTCTTACAGATATCCATTCATTCATGTTTCTCTCTTCTTTTCTGTCCTTAAGGAGAACGTCAATGAACTGAGTAAGGTAAGGAACATAAATGATATTTAAATTATTTTAAAGTTATCTCAAAATCATATTTTGCAACCTACAATTTATTGGTTTTGACAAAGAGAATTTTTGAGGGAAAAACAGAGTGATGAACTCAAGGTAATGAAAATACGAAAATTTTCTTTAGGTGGTATGTCAAAAAATGCTTTGTGCAGTACGAAAAACATTTTAGAAAAAAAAATTCCTGTAACATTTATGCTTTTCTTGAACTTTCAAAATGACTGATGAGATCTACTGAGAATTCTAAATATTTATTTCATTGATTTAACTTTGCAACTGTGAGGAGACAAGGCATTAGTATAAATGAATGGATGGATAAAAGAATGAATTAGTGTAATTATGGACTGACAGACTATTTTCACTGATCAACAAAACAGAAAAAATGTTTTATTCAGTACTACATAAAGCAATATATCTGCTCCAAGAATGTTTTACATAGTCACAAATGATTTTTTTACCTTGTTTAAACACAATTTTTTGATCAAGATTGTTTTTCAAAGTTTTAATAGCTTTGTTATTAAAAAACATACAGGTATTAAGAAAACATACAGGTATTTAAAAATTTACATCTTCTTAATATTCTTCATACCTGACTAAGTATCTTTTCTTGGCAGGATATTGGGAGTGAATCAACTGAGGTAAGATTCTTTATTTTAAAACTATTAAATATAAGGGAAAGAAAGAAGTAAAAAATATCCTAATCAAATATCCTTTAAGTATCCTAATCAAAATGAATGAACAATTCTCTAAGGCCAAAACTAAAATGGATATCTCTAATTCAAAGAAAAAAAGATGCAACATGTATGTTGACCAAAATTGGCTGGATAACTAAACCAACATAGCATTTTGAGCTTAAATTCTATGAATCATCTCACTGCTCTCTGTACTGCTATGGTCATGAAGCTGAACACAACATACTACATGGAGAAAATTCATTTTGCTTAAATATTTATACATCATTGAACCAATGCTTTGTGCACTTTTATTTATCACATAATCTAATCCAATGCTCTGGTTTGTCATCCAAAAGCCAAGTTAAAGAAAAAAAGAAGTTAGATTAAAGGAAAATGTAGGATATTTACAATGATTTATCAAAACATATAAAAATCTACAGTACTTTTTATTGAACTCTGAAATGCAGATTAAAGAGGAAAATTCTTCAGTTAGCCTGATAGGTAGGCTTTTTTTTTTATTTTCCTTACCACTTCACTATTGCCACCCATTTCTATTTGCTTTGGCATCCATTTTATTTGGTAATTATCATTTTATATTGGAATGTTTGTCATGAAAAATAAAGTTAATTCTCTTTTCTTTTCTAAGGATCAAGCCATGGAAGATGCTAAGGTAAGATCTTTATTTTAATAAACTCTACACTTATATATCATAAATTGGATATGCTCTATGCTTTAAGAAAGCTATCCACTCCAATTGTGCGACTGAACTCCTCAAGCAGTGCTCTCATACCCCAGAATGTACAATGTTGTGCCAGATAAAGTAAGGAGAAGAAATTTGACATTTACATGACCAGGAGAAATTTTGCTTCTTTATTAAAATCAAGAGTAAAAAGCAAAATGTGCAAGAGTGTTTAAAAATGAAACATTCGACTCAAAAAATTAAAACCCTGTTTCTGTCATCCCAGGGTAAGAGTTCACTCTCTTGTGTGTTGAGGGTGGTCTTTGGGCAGGAAGAATCTATTGCAGCAATTATGTAGGATCAAATGGGTTATGCTGTTGTTCAGTCACTCAGTCATGCCCAACTCTGTGACCCCATTGACTGGAGCATGCCAGGCTTACCTGTCCTTCACCATCTCCCAGAGCTTGCTCAAACTCATGTCCATTCAGTCAGTGATGCTATCCAACCATCTCATCCTCTGACATCCCTGTCTCCTCCTGCCCTCAATCTTTCCCAGCACCAGGGTCTTTTCTAATGAGTCAGTTCTTTTCATCAGGTGGCCGAAGTATTGAAACTTCAGCTTTAGCATCAGTTCTTCCAATGAATATTCAGGATTGACTTCCTTTAGTGATTCCTCCACTCTTCTCCAGTAGTATGTTGGGCACCTACTGACTTGGGGAGTTCATCTTTCAGTGTCATATCTTTTAACCTTTTCATACTGTTCATGGGGTTCCCAAAGCAAGAATGCTGAAGTGGTTTTCCATTCCATTCTCCAATGGGCTATGCTACCTAATCTCAAAACATGGAAAAAATTCATTAGCTCACAATTCATTTTACTCAACTCTCCCAAGAGATGACTGTTTTGCTGCATATTAGAATCAATATCTTAGCATGTACTTGGTAACAGAAATCAGATCCATATGTAAATATGAACATCTATGACTTAGGAAAAAAACTAAATGTTTCAAAGAGTAGAACTTTTAAAAGCTCATGTAATTTTAGTTCTGAAATTGATTGTTCTATTTTAATATTTCCAATTTATTTACATCAAAATTGCCCCAAGTGTATGTGAGAATATAAACTCAACCCAGGGTTTCAGGTAGCCCAGCTCAATAGGATTCTTCATTCCAAGTTTCTTTCTTTTTTTTTTTTTTTTTCACAAAAATTCATATGCATTTGCATTCTACTCAAGAAAGTGTCTGTATTTGTTTTAATAAAAAGTTTTTAAGTTACAAAGTAAGTTATTATACTCCCCTCTCCAACATATTTTAAATAAAATTGACAATCCAAAAAAAAGTAAGTTTTATTGGCCCTGAATCTTTTTATACCCAATTGTTTTCACTAAAAACTAGTTAGCAACCCAGTATGAAAGTGTGGAATAATTTCCTTCTAATTATAAAAGTCTCAGAGGCAGTAACAATGATTCTCTTTCTTTTAGCAAATGAAAGCTGGAAGCAGTTCATCAAGTGAGGTATACCATTTTTATGTTAATTCAGTACCCCAATTAGAAAATGTTTATGAAAGTTTGTTGAACCATAAAGTTTACATGTCCCGTAAGCTTTCATTGTACAAGGCACTATGTATGTAGCTCTATCCTAATTTTAACATACAAGGCTATCAACCCCAAAAATGTAAGAAAACAATTATTTGTCAGAGACAAAATATAGATTTCTTTCTGGGCAAATAATCCTATCGGGATATCTGTGGTGTCCAAACATTATTTTTCTAATTTTTTTTTTCCTTCCCAGATTTTTGTAGAGCTAAATCTTGTCACTGAAAATTACAATAATGGCTATGCTTTTAAATTGTGAAATATAAACATGATATATCCTTTGTGGAACTCAATCAATTCTATGTTAAAGAGACACTGGAATCCTTTGTTATTTGTTAACCTAGAGGAGAAAAAGAGAAGGCATACAAGGTGATGAAATCCTTAAACTTTGGGAGCAGAACTTCATCCAATTTACAAAATAAACCCAGTTCCATTGAATTCAGTTAAAAGTGAATACTTCACAATCCAACATTCTGAATAACTTCCCTGGTGAAAGTAGTGAGAAGAGAAAAGAGAACATGTACTTTGATTGTTCATCTTATCTAAATTACCCAGGAATTTGTGGCTAAAATCAGTTTACCACAGATAAGCTATGATGTGTCTGGTTAATTAGCATTTTTATCTTGACTGTAAATTAATGTCTGTCATAAAACTAACAATACATGTTTTTTATTTTTTAAGGAAATTGTTCCCAGTAGTGCTGAGGTGAGATATATTTACTAAATTTAAAATATATTAACATCATCCAGGATACCTTAAAATTTAATTAAACTTTTTATTTTTTTAATTTTTTAGCAGAAGTACATTCAAAAGGAAGATGTGCCCGCTGAGGATTACCTGGGTTATCTGGTAAAATTTTATTAAAAGTTAATCAAAGACTAATGTATCAGGGAATGAGCAAGAATGTTGTATTGATAAATTATCTCTCCTTTTCTATATCTGCTAAACTTAAGCTAAGCAGTCTAACAGATTCTAGTAGTATACTGATCCCTTCTGAAAATAAAACTGACAACTTTTTTAATCCCAGATATTTAATTCATACTCTCATTTGAATATTTGTGTATTATAGTCTACTTTCAGATCTGATTAGCACAGTATTGAAATGGCATGCTATAGATTTGACCAGACTTGAGTTTGGTTCTAAGCTCTACCTTTTACCAGCATGTGAAATTAGACAGTTTCCTTATCTGCTGTAAATCTATAATCTAAGTTCCAAAGTGACAAAATAATAATATTTAAGCATATAAAGCAACTAATACAAGCAAGACATAGTGCACAGTAAGCCCTTGGTAAATGTGGCTAGTATCAGAAACATCATTTTTTCCTTCATCTAATATTCTGATTTAATTTGCAAAAATCAGAAAACAAATGGGGCTTCCCAGGTGGTGCTAGTGGTAAAGAACCCCTCTGCCAGTGCAGGAGACTCAGACTTGATCTCTGGGTTGGGAAGATCCCCTCGAGGAGGGCATGGCAACCCACTCGAGTATTCTCGCCTTGAGAATTCCATAGACAAAGGAGCC
This sequence comes from Cephalophus harveyi, assembly GCA_006410635.1. Taxonomy (NCBI): domain Eukaryota; kingdom Metazoa; phylum Chordata; class Mammalia; order Artiodactyla; family Bovidae; genus Cephalophus; species Cephalophus harveyi. The sequence goes on along the minus strand of SJYT01067192.1, from coordinate 16,312 downwards.
TGGAGGGCTATATCCACAGGATCACAGAGAGTTGGGTACAACTGAGGTGACTTAGCACAGCACAGAAAGCAAATCTGTTTTCAATTTTCTTAGCAATTCTGATATAATACACACTGTAAGCAAAACTGCCTCAGTTCAGTTCAGTTCAGTCACTCAGTCATGTCCAACTCTTTGTGACCCCCTGGACCGCAACGCACCAGGATTCCCTGTCCATGACCAACACCCGAAGCTTGCTCAAGCTCATGTCCATTCAGTGATGCCATCCAAGCATCTCATCCTCTGTCCTCTTCTCCTCTCCTGCCTTCAGTCTTTCCCAGCATCAGGGTCTTTTCCAATCCATCAGTTCCAATCAGATGGCCAAAGTATTGAAGCTTCAACAAAAGTCTTTCCAGTGAATATTCAGGACTGATTTCTTTTAGGATTGACTGAATACTTATTTATATCTGACTGCATTATAATATATTTTAAGTTAAAAATAATGTAACACAGTTGTTTTTCTAATGTTTAAAACAAGAAGAAGAATTGGGCTAATCCAAATTCTCTGTGGTAGAAACAACACTAAAGTAAGATTATTAGTTTCTCATTCTTTACTCCTGGGAACGGGATACCATGATAGATGGTATCCACGAAATTGACAATATTTTTTTCTTTTTGAATAGGAACAGCTTCTCAGACTGAAAAAATACATCGTACCCCAGCTGGTAATATTTTATTATAATAATACAAAATTAAGTCTACAGAATTAAAATAAGTGAAATTTGCTTTGACTAAATTATACATCAAATCATGTTAGAGCCTCCCAAATGATTCATTATATTCTGGAATTTATTCTGTATTTATTTTCCCAAATTCAGTTCTGAGTGGTGATTCCATATATATGCCTCCTTGTGAAAACACAGATCATTGCCAAATAAACATTCCATTTAAGAAAACAATGTAGACTCTGTAGAAGGAATCAGGGATCCCATACATTCAAATTGCTTTTGTCAAAATTTTCTAAGAAAGAATTGGCAAGTTGACTGATCTTATTGTCTCTAGACCCATTTCCTTTATAGTTATTTTCATTTCCTGATGTTGCTTTGAATATTGAATGAGCAATCTCCTACTCAGTTATCCCTGAGGCTAGCTTGTGGCAAGTCCAATAAAATGTTCAAAAAATCTTTCCTTCCCCTAATCCCTACACTGTATAAAATTTGCTATGTTCATGAGACCTTTGACAATATTATGAAGGTCTTGTTTTTTTTAATCACAGATAAGCTATGATGTGTCTGGTTAATTAGCATTTTTATCTTGAATGTAAATTAATGTCATAAAACTAATAATACATGTTTTTTATTTTTTAAGGAAATTGTTCCCAATATTGCTGAAGTGAGATATACTTACTAAATTTAAAATATATTAAATGCACTATAAGATGTGCATTTGAACTATGAAGTCATAAACTATCTGCTGATAGTATGGATAGATCAAAAAAGTATCTGTTAGCACAATCCAGCTTCACTATTTAGTATCAATCCTTTTGAGTATCATAGTTTTTCACTTGGGAGGCCATAAATTTTTCTTTTAGTTATACCAAATAAGCTTGATTAATTAGGACTTTAGGGAAAAAGACTTGTCTTAATTTAGCAAAATTACATTTTCACATTTTTATTCTGTTAAAATTGTAGGAAGGAGGAAGTCAATAATGAATTTAATTTGGACCTTAGTGTCACTCTTGCTTCAGTTTCCAATTTTCTTGTGTTGCTTTGGACTTAAAAGCCAAATAAATTTAGATATATCAGTACCCCAATCAAACTTATCATTACTAATCTAAAAAATTGCATGAATAATATATTTTAGCACCTTAGTTATATGATTAGGCCATAACCTCCATAAGTGTTAGAACTATATGGTCCTGCTCATAGTGTTCATCATTCACAGTGTTCACTGCTCATAGTATTCATTATTATTTATTTCATAGGTGGTCCCTAGCATTTAGCATAGACCCCCAGTGAATGAAAGTGCCTAGCAAATGTCTGTGATTCACACATGAGTAAAATCAATGTACTAAAATAAAGAGATCTCTCTTTCTGAGGAAGCTATTCATGACCATATAAGATTATTTTTTAAATCTAGAATATCCTAGTATTTTCTTCAAGTGTTGTTTTTATGTGTGTTCCTCTTTTTTAACAGAAATAAATATAATCCAAGTTTTTCTACTACCCATATTTGATAATGTTTTATTTAAAATTTATAAAAGATAAAATGTAAATGAGTGATTAATAGTCATGAACAGAAAATATGTAGTCCTAGGGAATTGGTGGATTATTTTCCCCCAGATATGAAACTTATAGATTCTTTATCTTTCCAAATTATAGTAGTGTAACGTTGAGTTGAATATTTTTTCTAAAGTTAGAAAATGAAAGCTATATTGCTAATTTTCAAAATTTAGATGTGTATAAGAGACAGGAAAATTACAATAATGGCTATGCTTTTAAATTGTGAAATATAAACATGATATATCCTTTGTGGAACTCAATCAATTCTATGTTAAAGAGACACTGGAATCCTTTGTTATTTGTTAACCTAGAGGAGAAAAAGAGAAGGCATACAAGGTGATGAAATCCTTAAACTTTGGGAGCAGAACTTCATCCAATTTACAAAATAAACCCAGTTCCATTGAATTCAGTTAAAAGTGAATACTTCACAATCCAACATTCTGAATAACTTCCCTGGTGAAAGTAGTGAGAAGAGAAAAGAGAACATGTACTTTGATTGTTCATCTTATCTAAATTACCCAGGAATTTGTGGCTAAAATCAGTTTACCACAGATAAGCTATGATGTGTCTGGTTAATTAGCATTTTTATCTTGACTGTAAATTAATGTCTGTCATAAAACTAACAATACATGTTTTTTATTTTTTAAGGAAATTGTTCCCAGTAGTGCTGAGGTGAGATATATTTACTAAATTTAAAATATATTAACATCATCCAGGATACCTTAAAATTTAATTAAACTTTTTATTTTTTTAATTTTTTAGCAGAAGTACATTCAAAAGGAAGATGTGCCCGCTGAGGATTACCTGGGTTATCTGGTAAAATTTTATTAAAAGTTAATCAAAGACTAATGTATCAGGGAATGAGCAAGAATGTTGTATTGATAAATTATCTCTCCTTTTCTATATCTGCTAAACTTAAGCTAAGCAGTCTAACAGATTCTAGTAGTATACTGATCCCTTCTGAAAATAAAACTGACAACTTTTTTAATCCCAGATATTTAATTCATACTCTCATTTGAATATTTGTGTATTATAGTCTACTTTCAGATCTGATTAGCACAGTATTGAAATGGCATGCTATAGATTTGACCAGACTTGAGTTTGATTCTAAGCTCTACCTTTTACCAGCATGTGAAATTAGACAGTTTCCTTATCTGCTGTAAATCTATAATCTAAGTTCCAAAGTGACAAAATAATAATATTTAAGCATATAAAGCAACTAATACAAGCAAGACATAGTGCACAGTAAGCCCTTGGTAAATGTGGCTAGTATCAGAAACATCATTTTTTCCTTCATCTAATATTCTGATTTAATTTGCAAAAATCAGAAAACAAATGGGGCTTCCCAGGTGGTGCTAGTGGTAAAGAACCCCTCTGCCAGTGCAGGAGACTCAGACTTGATCTCTGGGTTGGGAAGATCCCCTCGAGGAGGGCATGGCAACCCACTCGAGTATTCTCGCCTTGAGAATTCCATAGACAAAGGAGCCTGGAGGGCTATATCCACAGGATCACAGAGAGTTGGGTACAACTGAGGTGACTTAGCACAGCACAGAAAGCAAATCTGTTTTCAATTTTCTTAGCAATTCTGATATAATACACACTGTAAGCAAAACTGCCTCAGTTCAGTTCAGTTCAGTCACTCAGTCATGTCCAACTCTTTGTGACCCCCTGGACCGCAACGCACCAGGATTCCCTGTCCATGACCTATACAGTTTATACTAATCTTCACAGATGATGATATATTCTTGGTAATTGTAAAATGAATGTTTTATATCAGAAGATATCTAAGTAACCTAGAACATATTTCCTTCTATTTAGGAACAACTTCACAGTATGAAAGAGGGAAACCATGTCCACCAGGTAATATTTTGCTAAATGAATTACATAATGATAATATGTTGCAAAGTTTAAATATGTTTGCTTTTAAATAGCTTCACAATTTTAAAGAGACTTCTTTTTTCTCAAGTGGTTATTTTTCACTCCCAACTTTCTGAAACAATTTGTAGTAATCAATCTGAGAAAGGAGAACTATTTGTCATTCTTCTTTGGAATGGGAGCTGTTCTATTCTGTCAGTCTCACCTGACAGCAGCACCTTTGTAATTCTACACACTATGACGTGTTAATTTCCATTGTTATGTTAATTTCTCTTTTAAGGTATTCCTAAATTTTATATCTTTATGTCCATGATTTGATTCTTAAATTCAGTTTATATTTAGGAAATTCAAACTCATAATTATGCTCTTTCAAGCAAGCCATCTGGAGATTTATTAATACTAATTGAAACCTTTTGAAGAAACTGTCTGGAGAGATATTAAATGTTTCTGTCAAAAAACCTTTCTGATCTTCTGTTTTCCCTTCCATCTGTATAGTGTATTTATCTATAATATATAATAGAAACTGATTCCTCCTCTGCCCTGCATTCCATTGATTCAGTAGTGTTCCTGGGGCTTCTGATTTCATTTTTAAGGTGACAACCAGATACTGTGAAATATGTGCTGCTATTACAATTCTCATTCCTATCAAAAGCTATGCCAATTTCAATCACTACTGTCGTTTAGTGAATCTTATGAGGATTGTTGAGTATGTTTCATATGTCTAAGAAATAGTATCTAGATAATGCAATTGGCAAAATTATTAGTGCGAATTTCCAGATATCTAACATGCAAAGCATTTCAAAAATTTTGCTTCTTACATTTTTTGGTTTTATTCATCCTTAAAAGATCACCCTGACTCTTTTTTTCTTTCCAGAAAGAGCCTATGGTAGGAGTGAATCAGGTAAATGTGTGTCTGTCTCTGTGTGTTTTAATACTGCCCCAAGCTATCTATTGGTAACCACTGTTTTTTGGGAGTTATTTAACTAGTTATATGAAGAAGTAGTGCTCTGCTAGTATTTCTTAGTTGTTGACTGGTGTTGGATTCTAACATTGCTGGTTCTAACATTGCTATGAAAGATCAGATCTAAGTTTCCAAAGGAAATGAAAGAACAATTCTATGGCCATCCCTGAATGAAGACAGCTTCAGGTCAACTTTTAAGTTAGAACAACCTCAACCAACTATTCATATTGTTCAAATTTGACTTTTTATTAATCTATAGTACTGTCTGGGCTTCTTGAGTTTTCAATCTTAGCTCTAATCTTATGACCTTGAGCAAACTGTGTTCTTCTCTCTGAGCCCTGCTCTTTCATTTGTGAAATTAATATGAATCTATCAATTTATTTTCTTCCAAAACTCACTTATCTTGAGTTTTGCAGTGTTTTTGTGTCTTCACTTTTAAAGGTGGTAACTACATTCAGTTCAGTTTCTTTGGTCCATTGATGGTTGAGCTTATACGTAGTATGCTATTTTAAAAAATAAACAAAGAAAACCATGGAGTTTTATACATATGAATCTGATAAGGATTAAACAAGATTCAAAACATAGTAGTCATCAATCAATTTTATGATAATTATTCCTTAATATGAATCATATTTTGTTCTCAATTTCCTCTAAAATTCTCTCTTCACTCATGGGCCAAAGTAAGAGAAAAGAAAAGACAATTATGTACTTCACTGAGTTCTAAAGAGTACACTATCCTCACCTTTCCATGTAATTTTTAAAAAGGAGGGTAATCATTCTAATCTTAATGAGAGCATTTGGTAGTAATACTTTAGTCTATTATAGCATTTAAATGGGTTTGAATCACGAAACTATTTTTTCCCTCTCTCTCCTTTAAGGAACTGGCCTACTTCTACCCTCAGGTGAATTTATTTTATTTTTTATATTAATACTAATAAGAGAAAATCTCAGATATCATATTTATTATAATTGTTAGGATAGGCAACCACAGCAAAACTTGAAATGCTTTCTTTGGTTTTTCTAATTCCATCAAAGAACATATTTCCACCTCAATATATAAGGAATTATGTTAATACACAGAAACAAATAAAAGGCCATGATAGATTAACAGAGGTATTATTCCAAAAGTTCAGAAAAGAAATAATGTTTTTGCACCAAAACCTTATAGTTATGAAGGGGCACTGGGCTAGGAATTAGAGAATTCTTTTTATTCTTGGCATTTCTGAAATCCCTGTATTATTCTGGGATGAGGACCTTCCCTTTCTTTGAGCTCATTGTCTTCATGGAAAACTAAACTATAGAACAGAAAGGCAAAAATGACCTTCTCTAATCCAAATGCCCATGAGTTTATAAATTATATAATAATTAAATTCACACTACCACTTTCGTCTGGACTTTGATAGCTGGACCTGTGTTAGTAATGCAGGTTCTTGGAGTTCAATACTGACTATTGATCTTAAAGAAGTGATTTATTCATTACCTCTTAGGTTCCCTAAGAAAAGCCCTTTCCAAAATTTCCTTACTGTGATTTACCATAGGCAAGAGTTTGATTTCTCTGTTTTTCTCACAGAGTAAACATCTCTTGTGATGCAAATAGGCATGTCTGAAATGAATGCAATGATTCATTTTCAGAGATTCAAAACTGACTTCTCATACACTGTTGCTTTTTCAACGGTCTTTCTCTCTAGCTTTTCAGACAATTCTACCAGCTGGATGCCTATCCATCTGGTGCCTGGTATTACCTTCCACTAGGCACACAATACGTTGATGCCCCATCATTCTCTGACATCCCTAATCCCATTGGCTCTGAGAACAGTGGAAAGACTACTATGCCACTGTGGTGGTAAGTTCATTTAAATGACTACATATTGCTGCCTTATCAAAGGAAATAGAAGAAAACATAATATAAAAATAGATTTAGAATAAGCATGACACATAAATGCTTAATGTCCTATACTAGAATTTTCTGAAATGGAAAATTGATGATAACTTTCTGATATATGGCTAATGTTAATCCATTACTCAGGAACATGTGGAGCAGTGCTATCTATTTGATAAGTGATAATCATTCTGATGAAAATAGGAGGAAAATTTTCTCTCCAAAGTAAAAATTCAACTTTAGCCTCCTTGTACTATTGCTAATCTTTAAATGCCTTTCTTTTGATTATACCCATGATATACATTAGAATGCAGTGTGGGGGATAAACTGCAGATTTTGGCATTCCTAAAGTCCTAACTTGAAATCCTGATTTTTTTTTTTTTTTTGCTTACTTGAAATAATATAATGATGCTTGTTTTTATAACCTTGAAGGTGATTAAATATAATAATCTATTAAGCATACCCCTAGGGAAATTAGTGCTCATTTTTTGATTTTGCAAAATTTTATTACTGACTACCTTACTCACATTTTACCAATTTTTGTTCCTTCAGAAGAGTCAAGTGAATTCTGAGGAACTCCACAATTATGGTCTTTGGTAAGTTGGAAATTGCTTGTCTAATCATTGATCCTCTTTTCATATGAGAACTGAGTACAAAGGTACAACTTGTAGACTGTAAAGTTGTTTTGCTGGTCCTCTAGTCTAGCTATATTTAGACACATTACACTTAGATAATATCAATAATTAAGTTGGCTTCAACATTTTTTGTATTATAATGATATCAAATTTAAGTAACAATAAAACTAGCTAATTTTAATTAATATAATTTATTATATTGAAATTTCTACACAAGTATAGGGGTGTTAAGTTAAGTCGCTTGCTCAGTCATGTCCGACTCTTTGTGACCCCATGAACTGTAGCCCACCTGGATCCTCCGTTCATGGGATTCTCCAGGCAAGAATACTGGAGTGGGTTGCCATTTCCTTCTCCAGGGGATCTTCCCGACCCAGGGATCAAACCCAGGTCTCCCGTATTGCAGGCAGACGCTTTAACCTCTGAGCCACCAGGGAAGCCCATATAGGAGTGTGGGTGTTACTAATTCTGGTGACCCCAACAGAGAAATCTTATTCTTTATGATCACTGAAATAGAAATACTTAAAAAGTCACATAGTTAAATCAAGTGTTTTTCTATTAAGAAGAAAACAGATTTAAATGTCCATAGATGTGTTTTGCAGAGAAGGCGATGGCACCTCACTCCAGTACTCTTGCCTGGAAAATCCCGTGGACAGAGGAGCCTGGTAGGCTGCATTCCATGGGGTCGCTAAGAGTCAGACACGAATGAGCGACTTCACTTTCCCTTTTCACTTTCCTGCATTGGAGATGGAAATGGCAACCCACTCCAGTGTTCTTGCCTAGAGAATCCCAAGGATGGGGGAGCCTGGTGGGCTGCCGTTCATGGGGTCACACAGAGTCGGACACGACTGAAGTGACTTAGCAGCAGCAGCAGCAGCAGATGTGTTTTGAGTACTTCAATTTACTATATAGGAGCTTGTAGTTGTGTGTGTGTATGCTCCCTTTCTAGTGGTGGAAACTTCCCTTACAACAGATCGAAAGAAGGAAGATAAAAGTCTGACGTACTTGGAAGTTTTTACTTTGAATTATTTTGCCATATTTTCTATTACTGCAAAAGAAAGTGCAACCTAGTCATAAATTGCCTGTAAAACTTAAAAATCAGAAGCAGTGGGTATGTGTTAGTAACAGGAGACACATGTAACTTTGTGAACTTCATCTTAAGATGAAGAGAAAATGACTATTAAAGTGTATCTTATCATAACAGTACCTTCTCCCTTCAAAACATGCAGCATAACTAACCACATATTTCTTTTTTGATTTACAGATGGGATTGAAAATTCCATGCTCTACATGTCTTTTCATCTATCATGTCAAACCATTCTATCCAAAGGCTTCAACTGCTGTTTTAGAATAGGGCAATCTCAAATTGAAGGCACTCTTTCTTCTTGAGTTCTCCTACTGTATTTTAGATTGTGTAACATCCTTAAGTGAAATTGTCCTAACAGCTTGTTACCTAAATTCCAGTAGTATCATGCTGGTATAAAGGCCACTGAGTCAACGGGAATTAAAGTCTTCATTAAATTTCTATATGGAAAATGTTTTAAAAGCCTTTGAATCACTTCTCCTGTAAGTGCCATCATTTCAAATAATTGTGTGCAGTAACTGAGATTTTGTCTCTCTTCTTTTCAATAAATTACATTTTAAGGCACTATTCCTATTTTTTGTCATTATTCCATTGGGAGGAATTTACACAACCTTGTGAGTTTGTATGTATATAACGTTTTGTTTTCACTAAATTTTTATGACACTTTCAACCACATTTTAATGAAAAAATTCAAATGTTCACTTCTAGGTGATGCTGGTAGATTATAAACTGAGTCTAAGATCTTTCATTTGAAGTCAACTGTTTATAGAATATTTTCCATGTGAACATGGATGTGGCTGCAGAGAGAACAGCAGTGTAGTAGTTGCGGGTGCACTGGGAATTTGAACAACCTGGTTATACTGTTTAATTATGCAGGACTTGTTGGAGCCCAATCCATTTGATTATACTTGAGTTTATAACTAGGTAGATTACAAAATAAACATTGTAAAGGTTAACACAGGACACACAGTAACAGAGCATTCATAGTGAGCTGTTCAGTGTCCTCCAGATCTCTAATGAGGAATTACTTCTCAAAATGACAATAGTTGCTTACTCTGATATCTTTAAAGCCCCAGGTGAAATTTACTTTCCCGGCTTTATTCTAGGATTCCCAACCAACCCAATCTGCCGTGACTCTTTAAGAAACTTGTATGACCCAGGTCACAAAACACAGGTCACAAGGTCTCTTATACAACAGCTTAGACCATCTATATCAGTTGTTCTGTTTCTTATTGATTATGTGTATATGTATACATAACATTGAAACATATAATTTTTGCCTTGAAAAATTTTTTTTAAAAATCCACCTAGTATTAGATCTCCTGCCTCCTCTATGTTAGAAAGTACAAGGTGCAACAACTTGCTATTCAGTCTAGAGAAGGTTTTTCAACATATTCAGAATACTGGACCTGGCAGAAGTTAACGGAGGGTGCAGATTCATATGTCTTCATAAAATGTATCTTCCAGCTTCTGTCATCATGTCAGTTCCCAAAGAATCAGCAAAACACAATTTCATGTGTTGTGAATCCTATAGATAATGCCATCCATTTAATGAATGTCTCATAAACAGTAGCACGATAAAAGTCACGTTTTCTGTAGATTAAACTGTGGTACAAGACTAGAGCAAACTTATCCTTAAAAGCTGTCCCGTGAAAGAGAAAGTTCTGTTTTTAAGATGAGAGCAAACTGTTTCTGGTATTTTTTTCTTTAGCTAAGTCAGAATGGAAAAAAAAAAATGAATTTACTAACTGTGAAATAAATATCAGGAATTTGTCTGACATGTATCATATTAAAAATGCCACCTGTAATAGGTGCCATAACCTCATTAAGTTTGAAGTAATCTATTGTTATTCTCCAAGAAGCTATTTTAAAGGCCAAATGAGGAAGTGGAATAATGATGTAATTCACTATCTTTTAGTCTTTGCATCTTTTAGTGTTCAACAGCTGTAATTCCCCAAGAAATGCAAATTATGATTTTATGATAGAAAGAGACACAAGAATGGCTTCTATTTAGCATTTTTGACCTCCTTATTCCATAAGTCAGGGGGATAATATGGGGATAAGAGGAGTGTCTAAATATATCCAGTCAAACATTACACTCTGAACTAAAGACTTATCATAAATGATTTAGAATATCACTAGGCTTGAAAAGAAGGCAAACTCGGGGAGCAACACAAATTATTACTCGATTCAAAGAAATCTCAACATGAACAATAGATTATCAGGACATTTCTCCATCCAACTAATGAGTGATAAGACAAAGCATGGATCTCAGAGTCTGTAGTAAGATCACATAGTTTCTTTTATCCAGGTAAATGCGTCAAATTCATAATCTGAAGGCAAGTACCAGAGTTGGAAATATGATGTTATAGTATGATCTTTCCTATAGAATTTTGATGTTCCTTTCATTCCAGGAATATAGCTCCATAAACTGATTCTTGCCAGGAGCCAGCGTGAGGAAACCCGCCCATGGCAAAGGTTATGAGGAAGGAAGCCAGACATATGCAAAGGCGTGATCTGGCTTCAGGGGTTCCCCCTGGGTTTTCCTGAACATCTACCCCCAAAAACCAGAGCCTGCCTGCCTTATTGTACTGTGCTTTCCACTGTTCTGACATAACAGGGGGCCATCCCCAATCACCTTCCTCTAAAAGGAATTAACTTAGGGCTCCAGTTAACAGTCTCCTGTATATAAAAAGAATGTCTCAGCTTAAATCCCTCTGATAGCTTTCTAACTTACCTGACCGGTCTGTCCGGACTTTTACAACTTGTGATTATTTATGGCCCCCAACCATGAGAGGCACAAAGCTTCAGTTCAGTTCAGTTCAGTTCAGTTCAGTTAGTCAGGCCTCCATATTCTTTATCTTTTAGGCACCTGAAGGATATTAATCAATGTAATTGGGATATAGAAAAAGGAATATAGTAGTTTTGATGTTAGCAACACTAGACTTTTGAGTTAATTACTTTTCTCTTTGTTTTAAATCACTGTACTCCTCTTTCTTTGTTTGTTGTAAATTGTTGTGTCCTTGCTATGTAAGAATGTAACTTTATTTAGTGCTTTCTGAGAGTGGCACCAGACTTTGGGAAGAACAACACAGATAAGTTCTCTGGTTGACAGACCCTTATCAGAAAAGAGCTGTAAAATGTTAATTGGCCTTCTGGCCATAAGATGATGTAAATCACCTAAGACTTGTGTATACAATTAGGTATGCAGAGAGAAAGCCTGGTCTTGATAAGAGTCAGGGCTGCTGACGCTGCATAATTTTGTATTATCCATTGATCTCTATGTACAATCAAAAGTATAAAAGGCCTTTCCAGACAATGGAGGATGGGCAAGTCACTGGAAAGACTGGTTCCCCTGTGTTTTTTCTTACTCTATTTTCAGGCTGAATTCCCATCTGGGGCATGGAGGCTCACCATGTCTACTCACTTGCCCTGGCTTCTAAGACCCACAAGAGAGGGAGCCCAAGGTGGGGCACCCTCCGCTATTCAAATGGGCACCAGTGGCCTAACATAGATGGTGCAAACCTCTTGTCCTGAGGTTTTATTAGTTCTCCGCATAAATCAAGTTATTCAGCCTCTTTTCTCCACTAAATTTTCCTACTATACTATTTTTTCCTAATCTCTCTTATATTTCTAATTAAATAATTCTTTCTAAGACGCCACACCGTCTCCCCTTTGAATTACCCTGGATCCACCGGGGCTGGACCCTGGCAAATTCTTATTTGTAAACAGCAGGTGGGGTGATAGCAGCTTGAGTCAGAGTTTTGTTCAGCAAATTATGTTCACTAGAAAATTTTTGTATTGCTACATCAAAAACCAGCACAATAACACAACCATTAAATTTTCCTAAGGATATAATAATTAGCCTCACACAGAGATCACATCTGGTTTGACCATTTCTCATGAAATAATTGCTCCATTCACTATATCTCTGAAATTTTTAATTATCACCTTGCTTTGCAGTTTACCACTTATCACTAAGTTTGGTGACACTAGTCTTATTCCATTTTCCCTGAGGTAGGAAATGCAATTTCAATAATTTGCACTTCCAACTAGAGTTTTCAGTCAACTGTTGTTAGGCAGTAAATATTTTTGTAAGAGTTTATCCTTCATGGAAAAGTTTAAAGGAGATGCATTGGAAAAAAATAAATAAATAAAGGAGAGGCATTGACGCTTTTACTATAGACACAGGGAATTGATGGACCACTGGTACTAAGTACAGCTTTTTACAGATTCTTAAATGTTTCCATTTTGATTGTGGTTACCAAACTGACCTCTAGAACTTCACAAATAATACAAGTGAGTAAAAGAAATGATTGTGAAAATCTTTCTGAGAATGAACTGACAAATGTATGCATTCCTCTTCTGTTACTCCTTCCATTCCATTGTTGCATGTAGAAAGGAATGCACAAGTCATGTGTGACCAAATATTGAGACTCTAGAAGAAACTAGAAACGCAGGTTGGTGTGTAAGATCTCCTAATTTTTTGACATGGTCTATCATGGAAAAAACATGTTTTTTTCTTTTTTAATACAAACTACATAGCCCCTTCTTTTTATTGGCCAAATCCATCCCTTAAGATACTAGTCTATTTACTAGGATGTTCATTAAGTTCTGAACTTTCCAGGCTTTCTGATTTCTACTTCCAGGTCATAGCAAGGTTGAATCTTGGTTATAATGAAGCAAAATGAGAGGATGGAAATTAAGGTCACAATTAGCTGTCGTAAACAAAGAAATCATAATTTTACCATGAAAAAGAGTTACAGGGAGACTTTCAAGAACATTTGGGATCTGGAGGTTCTCTAAATTTTCCATATCTTCCAACGTATTTCACTTTCAGTACTTGAGATTCTACTTTCATGAATTTCACAAGACCTAACCAGTTTGTGAATCAGGTCATGCTAATTACTATAGATTAAATATTTGTGCCCCACCCCAAATTCATATATTGAAGCTCTAATACCCAGTGTGACGGCATTTGGAGGTGGCAACTTTGGAGGCAATTAGGTTATAAGAGTGGAATAATTATGAGTGGGATTAGTTCCATTAAAAGAAAAGATATGAGAGAGATGATCGTTTCACTCTCATGTGAGGATACAGTAAAAAGGCCAGGAAGTGAGCCTTCATTATTTGCAGGATCTGCTGGCACCTTGACCATGGACTGCCAGTCTTTAGAACTGTGAAAAATAAGTTCCTGTTGCTTAAGCCATTTGGAATGTGGTATTTTGTTTGAAGTGCTGAACTAAACATTAATTTTATAATTAAAAATTAGACCTAGGATTTTTTTTTTTTTAATATAAGCTTTACAGCCATGAGTGATGAAAGTTTCATTAACACAGAACTATGAGAGGGTGAGACACCTGGATGGCATCACTGACTCAATGGACATGAGTTTAAGTGAACTCCAGGAGTTGGTGATGGACAGGGAGGCCTGGCGTGCTGCAGTTCATGGGGTCGCAAAGAGTCAGACAAGACTGAGCGACTGAAATATAGCTATGAACTATGATGGTTTGGTGGGTCATTGAACCCAGGAAGAGAAGTGGATGACAGAGGATGAGATGGTTGGATGGCGTCACTGACTGAATGGACATGAGTCTGATCAAGTTCTGGGAGACAGTGAAGGACAGGGCTGCCTGGCATGCTGCAGTCTATGGGGTCACAAAGAGTCAGACTCAACTGAGTAACCAAACAACAACAACCAAGCAGTAGAAGAATAAATAAAATTTGTCTCTGAGATCTCAGTACCTCTTTCTATGCATATCCTTCTCCTGTTATTGTACTTTGTCTTCTGCTTGTAATAAAGTTGTCCTGTTAGTAAAACCTGCTTGGGTCCTCTGAATTCTTTTAGCTATCAAAAATGGAAGGTGATTATTGTGCAATGTCCATCTCTGAGTAATATACAGAGAATAAAAGAAGGGAGAAATTATGTGCAAGTTCTCTCTCATCTTCTGCTTCTCATTTAAAAGATTCTACCTAAGTGGGGGCTAAAACTCCACATTTAACAGTAGCAAAAACCAATTATTCCATAGCTTCTTAGGAAACCATTTTTTTATACTCTTATATGTAATTACATTCAAGCTCAAAAGCAAATAAGTGATTCTGCGTTGGTGAAGGCCCAACCATAGAAAAGAGGAAGAAAGTAGGCCACATACTGTGCTTCCCCTATAACTCAGTTGGTAAAGAATCTACCTGCAATGCAGGAGGCCTGGGTTTGATCCCTGGGTAGGGGAGATCCCCTGGAGAAGGAAATGGTAACACACTCCAGTATTCTTGCCTATAAAATCCCATGGATGAAGGAGCCTGGCAGGCTACAGCCATGGGGTCGCAAGAGTCGGACATGCATTAACAACTAAACCACTGCCACCACGCCACCACTGCTCCTCAGTGGCACTAGTGGTAAAGAACCCACCTGCCGGTGCAGAAGACATTAAAGACACTGGCTCTATCCCTAGGTTGGGAAGTAGGGAAGATCCCCTAGAGAGGAAAATGGCAACCCACTCCAGAATTCTTGCCTGAAAAATCGCATGAATGAAGCCTGGCAGGCTATAGTAACTGGGGTCACAAGAGTTAGACATGATTTAGCAACCAAACATCACCACATTAAAATAAATTACCACAAAATATTCATATTCCAGGCTAAGGGGAATAATAACACTAGTACCTGAGTACCTGAGAGAACTTTCTCACATTCCCTGTCAAGTTCTTCTTTCTCTCAGATAACCAGTAGTCTAGTTTACCTCATCAGATATTAACTACTCATTGATTCTAAATGATTCTAATTATGGGGGGCACTACATTGCATTATATTTTGTGTCCATTGACTATCACTCAATATTATTTATAAAAAATTCACCTATGTTGCTTCCTGTGATGTTTCTCATTTACATTATTCATCATGTTGTTTCTCAGTTCACAAAATTCATCATGTTGTTTCTCATTCACATTAATTGTAATATCTCATCACATTGTAAACCACAATTTATTTATATAAAATAGTATTAATTCACACTTCTGTTGATTTTAATTTGGAGCATCAACAATAAGGTGGCTGAGAAGCTTGGGTAAATGTTTTAAAGCATGTGTGTGTGTGTGTGTGTGTGTGCACTTGCTGTGTGCAAGTTCACTTCCAACTCTTTGCAACCCTATGGACCATAGCCTGCTGGCTTCTCTGTCCATTCTTTCCTTCTCCAGACAAGAATACTGGATTGGGTAGCCACTCCCTTCTCCAGGAGGTCTTCCAACCCAGGGATCTAACCTGGGTCTCCTGTATTGCAGGTGAATTCTTTACTACTATAAAAATTTTTGTAAATATTAACATTTTTTAACATTACTTTTCATTCCTTTTGTTTTTGCAGACATTTTGTATTACATTTTGTATTACGTGAACCATGAACTTCCAGATGTTAAAGCTGGTTTTAGAAAAGGCAGAGGAACCAGAGATCAAATTGCCAACATCCGCTGGATCATCAAAAAAATAAGAGAGATCCAGAAAAACATCTACTTCTGCTTTATTGACTATGCCAAAGCCTTTGACTGTGTGGATCACAATAAACTGTGGAAAATTCTGAAAGAGATGGGAATACCAGACCACCTAACCTGCCTCTTGAGAAATCTGTATGCAGG
>SJYT01067191.1:0-25563 GCA_006410635.1 Cephalophus harveyi | reverse complement strand
CTTTTGAAATGTTTATTAAAATATATATCCCAAACATTTTAGAATGTTATATTTTCAATTTCATTTGTCTCAAAATATTTTCTAACTTCTTCTTTGAACCATTGTTAAAGGATATTTTAAAAAATTTCTACATATTTATGTATTTACCAAATTTCTGTTTGCTATTGATTTCTAATTTAATTACAGTGTGCTCTTAAACCATATTTTAGATGATTTCAATTATTTTTAAATTGTTTATACTTCTTTTATGGCCAGCTTACACTGAAAAATGTTCCTTGTGTTCTTAGACGGTATGTTCTGTTGTTTAGTGGTGTGTTCTATAGATATTAGCTATATCTGATTTCTTAATAGTGTTTTTGAAGTCTCTATATCCTTGCTGGTTTACTCTCTAGCTGTTCTATTGTAGCCTAACCTAGCCTGCCCTATCCTATCTTATGCTATTCAATTCAGAATGGTGTATTGATGTCTGTAACTATTACTGTTGATTGTTCTATTTCTTCAGTTCTGTCAGTTTTTGCTTAATATATCTTGAGGCCCTATTTTTAGATACATATGTAATTGTTATATCTTCCTGACAAATTGATCCCAGGTGGCACTAGTGGTAAAAAAGCTGCCTGACAGTGCAGGAGATGAGGTTTGATTCCTAGATCAGGAAGCTCCCCTGGAATAGGAAATGGCAAACAGCTTCAGTATTCTTGCCTGGAAAATTCCATGGGCAGAGGAGCATGGTGGGCTATAGTCTGTGGGGCTGCAGGGAATTGGACACGAGTGAGTGACTAAGCACAGCACATTAAAAAGTCTCTTTTTTCTCTATTATTGACAGCATTTTTAACTTAAATTATATTTTGTTTGATATGCTATCAATATGTCTACTCTAGCTTTCTTATGGTTGTTGTTTTTGTATCTTATACTTTATGTTTTAGTCTTTTAGGATGGATTCTCTCCCATTTAGGGAGAGTCTTTTGGATTCTCTCCCACTTAGGTCCCCACAGAGCATTGAATAGACTTCCCTGTGCTATACAATAGGTTTCATTTGTTGTCTATTTTATACATAGTATTAAAGCTCAGACGGTAAAGTGTCTACCTGCAATGCAGGAGACCCAGGTTCGATCCCCAGGTAGGGAAGATCCCCTGGAGAAGGAAATGACAACCCATTCCAGTACTCTCACCTAGAAAATTCCATGGATGGAGGAGCCTGGTGGGCTACAGTCCATGGGGTCGCAAAGAGTCAAACACGACTGAGCGACTTCACTCAATCACTCATTAATAGTGTACATATCTCAATCTCCACCTCCCAATTTATCCCACCCTTCCTTCCCCCCTTGGTGTCCATACGTTTGTTCTCTACAAATGTGTCTCTTTTTCCGCTTTGTAAATAAGAACATCTATACCAATTTTTTTCAGATTTCTTATATATGCATTAATACACAATATTTATTTTCCTCCTTCTGACTGACTTCACTCTGTATGACAATCTCGAGATCCATCCATGTCACTACACATGATCCAATTTCATTACATTTTTATGGCTGAGTAATATTGTATATATGTGTGTATGAATAATTGTGTACATATATAGATGTACCACATCTTCTTTATCCATTCCTCTGTTGGTGGACATTTAAGTTGTTTCCATGTCCTCGCTATTGTAAACAGTGCAGCAATGATCACTGAGGAGCATGTGTGTTT
This sequence comes from Cephalophus harveyi, assembly GCA_006410635.1. Lineage (NCBI taxonomy): Eukaryota > Metazoa > Chordata > Mammalia > Artiodactyla > Bovidae > Cephalophus > Cephalophus harveyi. The sequence goes on along the minus strand of SJYT01067191.1, from coordinate 23,874 downwards.
TTTTTTTGTATTATGATTTTCTCTGGTTATATGCCCAGTAGTGAGATTGCTGGTGAGAGAGTTAACGTAAGTAGGTTGATAAGGAGTCCAAGCCTAAGGCCTATTTAAGGAGGAGGTGAACCTTCTTTCCTTTTCACATTCTTTTGCCTTAGACATGTAGGCAGCAGTATCTTTTGTTCAAGGATATAGTTTTTTTGAGCTCAGAATATATGTTATGGGAGAAGGTCTGGGTAAAACTTCCACAGCTTTGAGCTCTGGGTTAACCTGTTCCTTCTGGCTAATCTTATGCTGATATTATCCCAGGATATATGTTACAAGAAAGGGTCTGGGCAAAATTTTCACAGCCTTGAGGTATTCTTTTCTATTCTTAAGAGCTAGCAGAAAAGTATATAATACCCTGCTTAAAACTAGCAAGGCGAGTAATCTTTCTACCCCCTTTGATGTCTATGTCAGCTTTTTTCTGTCACTATCACTTTAATAAAATTTCTACTACACAAAGCTACGAGTGACTGAGATTGTCTTTGGTCCCGGAGACTATGAATCCAGTGGAGCACTGTAAGCTTTCATCTATTATCTTGGGGGCTCATCCAGGATCCCAAGACAAGGTGTAAGCTATTATCTTGGGTGCTAAGTGATAAAGTCTGTTACTGGGTCATGTGGTACTTCTTTCAGTTTTTTTTCAAGGAACCTCCATACTGCTCTCCAAAGTGGCTGTATCTATTTACATTGCTGTCAAGAGTGCAAGAGGGTTTCCTTTCCTCCACACCCTCTCCAGCATTTATTGTTTGTACATTTTATGATGATGGCCATTCTGACTGGTGTGAGGTGATATCCTATATTTTTCAATATAAAGTATGACTCTTATAGACAGAACATAATTGGGTCTTGTTTGTTTTTTAAAAATCAGTTCTAACAACTTCTTTTTTGATTGAATTCTTTCACTCATATTTGATGTTATTTTTCTATAGCTGATTCATGCTTGCCATTTTGCATTTTGTTTTCTCTATGTTTCCTTTCNGACAGAACATAATTGGGTCTTGTTTGTTTTTTAAAAATCAGTTCTAACAACTTCTTTTTTGATTGAATTCTTTCACTCATATTTGATGTTATTTTTCTATAGCTGATTCATGCTTGCCATTTTGCATTTTGTTTTCTCTATGTTTCCTTTCATTTCTCCACTCTTCTCCAGTAGCATATTGGGCACCTACTGACCTGGGGAGTTCATCTTTCAGTGTCATATCTTTTTGCCTTTTCATACTGTTCATGGGGTTCTCAAGCCAAGAAAACGGAAGTAGTTTGACTGCAGCCATGAAATTAAAAGATGCTTGCTCCTTGAAAGAAAAGCTACAACCAAACTAGAGAGCATGTTAAAATACAGAGACATTACTTTGCCAACAAAGATCTGCCTAGTCAAAGCTATGATTTTCCAGTAATCATGTATGGATGTGAGAGTTGGACTATGAAGAAAGCTGAGCACTGAAGAATTGATGCTTTTGAAATGTGGTGTTGGAGAAGACTCTTGAGGGTCCCTAGGACTGAAAGATCAAACCAGACAATCTTAAAGGAAATCAGTCCTGAATATTTATTGGAAGGACTGATGCTGAAGCTGAAGCTCCAATACTTTGGCCACCTGATGCAAAGAACTGACTCATTGGAAAAGACCCTGATGCTGGGAAAGATAGAAGGCAGGAGGAGAAGGAGATGACAGAAGATGAGATGGCTGGATGGCATCACTAACTCGATGGACATGAGTTTGAGCAAGCTCTGGGAGTTAGTGAAAGACAGGGAAGCCTGGCAGGCTGCAGTCCATGGGGTTGCAAAGAGTCGGACACGACTAAGCTACTGAACTGAACTGATGTACTTGCCAAGTAGCAATCGACTTTTGATTTCATGGCTGTAATCACCATCCACAGTGATTTTAGAGCCCAAGAAGAGGAAATCCATCACTGATTCCACCTTTTCCCCTCCTGTTAGCCACGAAGTAACAGGACCACATGCAGTGATCTTAGTTATTTTAATATTTAGTTTTAAGCAGGTTCTTTCGCTCCTTCGGCCTCACCAAGATGTCCTTTAGTTCCTGTTCACTTTCTCCCATTAGAGTGGTTCAGTTCAGTTCAGTCACTCAGTCGTGTCTGACTCTTAGCAACCCCATGGACTGCAGCACAGCAGGCCTCCCTGTCCATCACCAACTCCCAAAGTTTACTCAAACTCATGTCCATTGAGTTGGGGATGCCATCCGACGATCTCATCTTCTGTCGTCCTCTTCTCCTGCTTTCAATCTTTCCCAGCATCAGGGTCTTTTCGAATCAGTCAGTTCTTCTCATCAGGTGGCCAAAGTATTGGAGTTTCAGTTTCAGCATCAGTCCTTTCAACGAATATTCAGGACTGATTTCCTTTAGGATGAACTGGTTGGATCTCTTTGCAGTCCAAAGGACTCTCCTTTGGTACTCAGCTTTCTTTATAGTCCAACTCTCACATCCATACATGAAACTGGAAAAACCATAGCTTTGTACTAGGTTGACCTTTGTTGGCAAAATAATGTCTCTGCTTTTTAAAATGTTGTCTAAGTTTGTCATAACTTTTCTTACAAGGAGTAAGTGTCTTAATTTCATGGCTGTAATCACCATCTGCAGTGATTTTGGAGCACCCAAAAATAAAGTCTGCAACTGTTTTCACTGTTTCCCATCTATTTGCTATGAAGTGATGGGACCAGATGCCATGATCTTAGTTTTCTAAATGTTGAGCTTTAAACCAACTTTTTCACTCTCTTCTTTCACGTTCAAGAGGTTCTTTAGTTCTTCTTCACTTTCTTCCATAAGGGTGGTGTCATCTGCATATCTGAGGTTATTGATATTTCTCCCAGCAATCTTGATTCCAGCTTCTCCTTCATCCAACCCAGGATTTCTCATGATGTACTCTGCATATAAGTTAAATAAGCACAGTGACAATATACAGCCTTGATATACTCCTTTCCCAATTTTGAACCAGTCCATTGTTCCATGTACAGTTCTAACTGTTGCTTTTTGACCTGCATACAGATTACTCAGGAGGCAGGTAAGGATGTATGGTATTCCCACTTCTTTAAGAATTTTCCACAGTTTGTTGTGATTCACACAGTCAAAGGCTTTGCTGTAGTCAATAAAGCAGAAATAGATATTTTTCTGGAGCTCTCTTGCTTTTTCCATGATCCAGCGGATATTGGCAATTTGATCTCTGGTTCCTCTGCCTTTTCTAAATCTACCTTGAACATCCGGAATTTCATGGTCCATGTAGTGTTGAAGCCTGGCTTGGAGAATTTTGAGCATTACTTTGATAGCGTGTGAAATAAGCCCAATTGTGCAGTAGTTGGAACATATTTGGCATTGTCTTTCTTTGGGATTGGAATGAAAAGTGACATTTTCCAGTCTTGTGGCCACTGCTGAGTTTTCCAAATTTGCTGGCACTTTCACAGCATCATCTTTTAGGATCTGAAATAACTTAACTGGAATTCCATCACCTCCACTAGCTTTGTTCATAGTGATGCTTCCTAAGGCCCACTTGAGTTCCCATTCCAGGATGTCTTGCTCTAGGTGACTGATCACACCATCGTGGTTATCTGGGTCATGAAGATATTTCTTGTATTTTCTTCTGTGTATTATCGGCACTTCTTTCTTAATATCTTCTTCTTCTTTTAGGTCCAACACTTGCTGTCCTTTATTGTGCCCATCTTTGCATGAAATATTCTCTTGTTATCTCCAGTTTTCTTGAGGAGATCTCTAGTCTTTCCCATTCTATTGTTTTCCTCTATTTGTTTGCATTGATCACTGAGGAAGGCTTTCTTATCTCTCCTTGCCTTGGAACTCTGCATTCAAATGGGTATATCTTTCCTTTTCTCCTTTACCTTTAGCTTCTCTTCTTTTCTCAGCTATTTGTAAAGCTTCCTCACAAAACCATTTTGCCTTTTTGCATTTCTTTTTCTTGGAGATGTGTCAGGAGATGTGACTTTCAACTTTTAGGAATCCAATATGTTGCATTTTCTTCCTTTGTGTGCCATTTCTCAAGGACTCTCTGTTCCTTATCAGTTCCTATTCCAGGAACGAACAGAGCTGCATGCAGTTCTCAGGATTGAGATCATGGGAAAGGGCACCTGCTTGGATTCCTTTCAGTAACTCCCTTCCATGACTCTCTTCAGAAACCTTGTATGTGTTAGACTACCAGTGTGTTGCAACTGATGGAATTTCATTCTTTGGAATGGCTGAGTAATCATTTTACTGAAGATACAAACATGCATTTCTGCTAATAAAATATCCTTGCTCCACTAGAGACCTGGGTCCCCTGTGTCCTTCTTTTTGTCTTCATTCTCTTTGGAGCATAGAAACCTACCAAGCTCACTTTCTCACCCAGGCTTTCAAGACCTCCTTGAGACAATGCCCTGTGCCTTCGTGGGCGGTGCAAGTCCTGTGCATGGGCTTTATTGGTTTTCCACATAACCCAAGAGATACTGCTCACTCTCTTTCTTTTTCTTTCTTTTTGTCAACTCTGGTCCCCACGTCCCAGTCTGTAAAAGGCCACAACAAGTGGCACCCAAACAGGGACTTGGCATTCACGGCGTTCAGGACGGAGTGACTGGGACCTACTGAGGTTGGTAAGTCCAGGGTTATGGGACAAATGGCTGGAAAGCCCCACCATTTTTCTACTTTACTTCATCATTTATTTAAGGTTCAAGGACTTTTGGTTTCATGTCAATGCATAGAGGCATGCCTTCAAACAGTGGTTGAACATAATCCCTGGTTCCCTGATGAGAGCAGTTTTGATTTAGAAATTTAGAACTAGGCAAAGGGAATGTTAAACAAGCCACTAGATGGGGAAAATATACCCCAATATATTTCTGGCCCCTATGGGCCCTAATTAAAGCTATGATTTTGCCATTTCAAAGTAGTTCCAGCCCTCCTGATATTCAACAACAGGTGGAACATTTATTACATGAATATGAATTCGATGATGAAAGTTTTCCAAAAGTCCAAATAAAAGAACATGAAATATTTCAGAATTTTCTCCTCTTGCACCTCTTGCAACAGGCACAAAACTGAAAGTCCCTTCAATACGAGAACAAAATGACTCTAACAATGACTCTTCTGAGCCTCTTTTTGTCACTAAAGCTGATAATGATTTTTTGGATAACAAAGATAAGCCTTTAGCATGTACTCATATTTATGAGAAAAAAAAAAAAAAAAAACTACTCATTCTCCTTCACAATGGAGGCTCTCTGAATTGCTGGCTTTGCAATCTCGAGTCTCTGAAGCTGATGGTTTTTCCACTTTTCCAGTATTAAGAAATGTTAATGCCCAAGGGTAAATAATCCCTCAATATGAAAGCATTGATTTTTCTTACATACAACAAATGAAAAAAAGCTGTAACTATGTATGGCCCTCATTCACCTTTTACTAAAGAACTTCTAAATGCTATGGCATCTTCTATTGGGACTTTTATCCCTTATGACTGGTGAATTTTGATAAAAGCTCTCCTTAAACCAGGAGAATATCATCAATGGACTATGTGGTTTCAAGATGTGGCTCAGATTCATGCCAATTTTAATGCTCGAGCTGGTGCTCCCCAGAACCAAATTACTTTTGAAATGTTAACTGGTACAGGACAATTTGAAGTGATAGAAGTTCAAATACAGTGCCCTCCTTTGTTGCATATACAATTGAAAGAAGCTGCCCTTGAAGCCTGGGATTGAACTACTCCTCAAGGAGAACCTAAAGGTAGTTACACTAAGATATTACAAGAACCTAATGAAGCCTATGCTGATTTTCTAGCTAGACTAGAAATTCACTACTAGAAATACACTACTATTTCCCATAGTGTAATTGGAGAAGAAGCCAGATTAAAACTAGGAAAACTGCTTGCATATGAGAATGCAAATCAGGAATGTCAAAGGGCTATCATTCCAATACAAGAGACTGGGACTGTTATTGATTATTTGAAGGCTTGCCGCAATTTAGGGTCTGAGACACAGAAAATGCAAAAGTTAGCTGAAACAATGGCTGCTGCTTTTAAAAAGGGAAATGAAGGGTGTTTTATATGTGGGGATAAGACCCATTTTGAAAAGGATTGCCCTAAGAAACATGCAGAGAAAATTAAAGATAATAAAAAGTTTCCAAAACTCTGCCCTCGCTGCCGTAAGGGGATGCACTGGGTCAAAGATTGTCAATCTAAATATGATGTTGAGGGAAAACTTATTTTGGGAAACTTCAAACAGGGGACTCCCAGGTCCCCTTCAACAAAAACCAAGGGCAAACTCCATCTTTTTCCTCAAACCCTCAACATCCAGCAGTACTGCCATTGATATATCAGCCCTAAATGATTTTCTCCTTTTCCCTCAAGCAATCCCTTCTAGAATACCTACTGGACTTTTTGGACCCCTACCTCCACAAACCTTCAATTTTTTACTTAGCTAATCTAGCTTCACTTCTAAGGGAATTACTGTTCCCCCTGGAATAATTGATTCAGATTATAAGGGAGAAATTCAAGTTATGATGTCATCTCAGATACTATGGCAATTTTAAAAAGGGGACAAAATTGCCCAATTACTTCTTTTATCTTACATTTCTATTAGCTCCTCTAATGATATACAGACAGATGGATAGGAAATTCAGATCAAAAACAATCCTTATGGACATCATTAGTATCTGAATATGCCCAACCAAATATAAATATCAAAATCAATGGTAAAAGATTTTCTAGTATCCTCGATACTGTATCTGCTATCACTATTATTTCCAAACACTTATGGCCCAAATCTTGGCCTATACACAAAATTTCTTGCCAAATTACAGGAGTTACTCAAACCAAAATACAAGAAGTCTATCAAAGTATTCAAATTTATCCCTGTGCGGGACGAGAAGGCCAGCCTGCAGCATTACAACCTTACGTAATAGATGCACCCCTTAATCTAATAGGAAGGGATTTACTTATGCAATGGCAAACTCAGATATACATTCCACATATTTTTTAGGGACCACTGATCATTTAACAAACAATACAATTATTAAAATAACTTGGAAGTATGATGAGCTTATTTGGACAGAACAGTGGCCCCTTACAAGAGAAATTACAGGCTGCTAAAGAACTTATAGATACACAATTGGAATTAAAACATATTGAGGATTATTATTCCCTGTGGAACTCTCCCATTTTTGTTATAAAAAAGAAACTTGGTAAATGGTGTCTCTTAACAGGCCTTAGAAAAGTTAATAAATCTATGAATCCTATGGGTACATTGCAACCAAAAATCCCATCACTAACCATTATTCCTCAAAACTGGCATGATATTATTATAGATTTACAGGATTGCTTTTTTAATATACCTTTACATCCTCTAGACCAAAAGAGATTTGCTTTCTCTCTTCCTTATCCTAATCACACCGGGCCTAATAAGTAATACCAATGGACTGTATTGCTTCAAGGAATGATGAATTCTCCCACTATGTGTCAATATTATGTAGCAAAGCCCTTGAATCTATTGGAAAACAATTTTTTAACTTTCTTGTTATTCATTATGTGGATGATATATTGTTTTCAGCTCCATCTGTTTTGGAAACTCAACACATGTTTAATATAGCCCAACAATGCTTGAAAAACTCTGGGTTAATTATTGCCCCTGAAAAAATTCAAACCCTACACTTTACCATTACTTAGGATTTGTTACTAATAGACAATGTATTATCCCTCAACTGACACAGATTCATACTGATAAATTATCAACCTTGAATGATTTCTAAAATCTTTTAGGTGATACAAATTAGATTAGATCTTCCTTCAGTTCAGTTCAGTTCAGTCGCTCAGTCGTGTCCGACTCTTTGCGACTCCATGAATCGCAGCACGCCAGGCCTCCCTGTCCATCACCAACTCCAGGAGTTCACTCAGACTCACGGCCATCGAGTCGGTGATGACATCCAGCCATCTCATCCTTTGTCATTCCCTTCTCCTCCTGCCTCCAATCCCTCCTGGAATCCGAGTCTTTTCCAGTGAGTCAACTCTTCTCATGAGGTGGCCAAAATAGTGGAGTTTCAGCTTCAGCATCATTCCCTCCAAAGAAATCCCAGGGCTGATCTCCTTTAGAATGGACTGGTTGGATCTCCTTGCAGTCCAAGAGACTCTCAAGAGTCTTCTCCAACACCACAGTTCAAAAGCATCAATTCTACGGTGCTCAGCTTTCTTCACAGTCCAGCTCTCACATCCATACATGACCACTGGAAAAACCATAGCCTTGACCAGACGGACCTTTGTTGGCAAAGTAATGTCTCTGTTTTCTATATAGATTGGATTAAAAATGCCAAAGCCTCATTCTGGTCTCTCAAAGAATATAAATTCTTTTATACTAAATTTCATTCTGCTCAACAAAACTAATTATATGCTCTTATTCAAGTTATTTACTTACATCCTTCAGTTCAGTTCAGTTCAGTCGTGTCCGACTTTCTGCGACCCCATGAATCGCAGCACGCCAGGCCTCCCTGTTCATCACCATCTCCTGGATAGTCTCTGATTCCTCATATTCAGTTTTTGTATTAAAAAAAATATAGAAACCTCCACTATAAACTCCAATCAACATGTTATTCAACAGCTTTTTTTGAACTACAATCTATTATTAGAAACCGCACTTCTCCCATTTATATTACCCATATTCGAGCACATTCCTGCCTTCCTGGCCCTATGACTCTTGGTAATTAACAAGCTGATAAACTTGTTTATTTTGCTACCCCCGAGGAACAACATGCTTTATTACACAATAATGCTGGCTCTTTACACCAAATATAGAAAATTCCATACTGCCAAGCTAAAAAAATCATTAATAATTGCTCTACTTGTAAACCTTTACACCTTCGACCCATTGCACAAGGTATCAGTCCTTGATGATTACAACTTAATGAATTATGGCAAATGGATGTAACTCATTGCCCTGAACATTCTCCATCTTCTTTCTTAAATGTCTGTATCGACACAAATTCTTCTTTTATCTAGGCCACACCTCTTCAAGGTGAAACTACACAATATGTTATAACTCATCTATTAACTAGTTTTGCTATAATGGGAACTCCTGGTTCTATAAAAACAGACAATAACCCTGTCTATATTTCTAGGCACTTCAAACAATTTTTACAGTCATTTTCTACTAAACATATTACAGGTATTCCTTATAATCCACAGGCACGAGGCATAGTTGAACAGGCACATCACACACTGAAACTACAAATAAAAAATTTAAAAAGGGGGAATACACAGGAACACTGCTATCTTCCTTATCTAAAACAGACTTTACTAGATTCCAACATAAGCTATTCTCTAAACCTATAACTATTGTTAATACAGCTTTATTTGTTTTAAATTCTTTAAACTTAATGCAAGGAGATACCTTAACAAGAGCAGAAAAACATTTCGAGGGATCACAGGATGCCTCTCTTCCAATGGGTTAACCAAACAATGGGAGCCTGGGAAATTAATCTTACAGGGAAAGGGGTATGCTTGAATTTCTCCAGATAGATCCAATGAACTTACTTGGCTTCCTCTTTGGAAGATCTGACCCAAGAGGGCCTCCAGTGTTCAAAACAGAGATGAAACAACAAAACCCCCAAGAGGAAGAAATTCCAATACAAGCCATGGCAGTTCTCAACATCTCCAAAAAGCACCGCCGTCGACATCATCAACCTCATGATCTCCCTACTTGGAGACAGATAAAAACCCTTACTAATAAAGCTGAAAACCTGATTTCTGAACAGGGAATGCCTTGGAATCCAGAAAATATTTTTGTTTCTATGCTTGCTTTGCTTGTTTTTGCTTCCCCTGCTCAAGTTGAATTAATAAATCATACTTACTGGGCTTATATACCCAACCCCCCTTTACTGCAAGTTATAGAACGGACAAAAAGAGGACCAATCGTATCCACCAGTGACTCAATACATATGCCTCCTCCTTGGAGTCTGGAGGGGCCCTCACACCCTGAGGAAGAAGGGAGACTAATTAATATTTCTTTAAGTTATGAAATCCTTCCTTTATGCATGGGCCCAACAGAATTATGCATAAATATTAGGGACAAACTTGGGCTTTCGTCCTGCCTCCAAAAAAGGACTTTTGGACATTGCTTGGGTTATTTATTGCCCTTTTTTTTAGGAGAACCATGCCAACACTACTGGAACTCTAGGGAAAGGACAAAAAACATTATGTAAAGGGTATACTTATAAGAACTTTAAATATACTCCTGTTCATTGAGACAGATGTCAAGCCAAATCAGGAAAATTAATGTTTGTGGCCAATTATACCATTGTCGATTGGGGACCCCATTGTATGTGGTTATCTGACTGTTCAGATGATATTAATAGCACTATATGTGATTACGCTACTCAAGTATCATGGAAGATTACCAATACTATGATGGAACATTACCATGACAAAGGACTTCTTGGCTGGCTTGACAGTGGAATGGCACCCCCTCACCCTCGAGTCATCCTCAGTAAACGGATTGGGCCTGAACAATGGGACATTTGGAAACTTGCCATGAGCACTGAAGAACTTGTAACTTGGACTGGATATTTCACAGCGACTAGTTGTAGTTCTGGTCATTATTCCTTTCATTATAATCAGCTACATTTTATACAAGCTTGTGTTCCTCTTCCTTTTGTTGTAGCTATAGGAAACGCAATTTAATAAGACTTTAAGTTCTGTAACTTGTATAGATTGCAAACTATATAATTGTCTTAACTCCTCCATGTCTATAAAAAATGAATCCCTTCTAATTCTTTGATCTCAACGTAACCTATGGTTGCCAATATACCTCCAATGACGCTGAAAAAAAGTTCCCATGGCCGGACTTGCTTCCCGGTTACTTACTAAATTACTCTGACGATCTAAACGATTCATTGGATGGCTAATTCTTGGCATATTGGGATTGATAGCCATTTGCACTACTGCTGCTGTTGCCAGCATTGCTTTACAAACCTCAATTCAAACACACAATTTTATCCATAATTGGACTAAAGATGCTCATACTATGTGGACCACTCAGGCTCAGATAAATGAGGAAGTTCAAGATGAAGTACAGGAAATAAATAGAGCCCTCCAATGGGTCGGAGATTGATTATTAGGTTTACAAAAACAAGCTTTACTAAAATATGGTTGGAATTCTACTCAATTTTGTATTACCCCTATTTGGTTCAGCTATCCTGCCTACAATTGGGAACAAATCAAATTTCATTTGCAAGACTTACATGATAATGGTTCCTTAAATGTACAATTATTACAAAAAGAAATCTTTGAAGCCTTCTCTAAGAGTCTACCTTCTTCCAATAATCTGGAAAGCTTAGCTGAACAGCTAAGTGATCAGTTATCTGGGCTGGACCCTCGAGGATGGTTTCAAAGCATTATACATAGTATTGGATCTAGAGTTGTAATGCTAATAATTATCCTGGTGGTTATATTCATAGTATACTGATGCCTTTCAACTAAAATTGTTCAAGCTAAACAAACTCATTTGGTCAGAACCTTTTTCACCAAAGTATCTACAGTCACCCCCAATTATGAAAAAATTAAAAAAAGGGAATTTTTAGGGGACATTCAACTTTTAGGAATCCAATATGTTGCATTTTCTTCCTTTGTGTGCCATTTCTCAAGGACTCTCTGTTCCTTATCAGTTCCTATTCCAGGAACGAACAGAGCTGCATGTGGTTCTCAGGATTGAGATCGTGGGAAAGGGTACCTGCTTGGATTCCTTTCAGTTAGTCCCTTCAGTGACTCTCTTCAGAAACCTTGTATGTATTAGACTACCCATTGTGTTGCAACTGGTGGAATTTCATTCTTTAGCTGAGTAATCATTTTACTGAAGATATATAAACATGCATTTCTGTTAATAAAATATCCTTGCTCCACTAGAGACCTGGGTCCGCTGCATCCTTCTTTCTGTCTTCATTCTCTTCGGAACATGGAAGCCTACTGAGCTCACTTACTTGCCCGGGCTTTGAAGACCTCCTTGAGAGGACACCCTGTGCCTTCGTGAGCGGTACAAGTCTTGTGCATGGGCTTTATTGGTTTTCCATGTAACCTGAGAGATACTGCTCTCTCTCTCTTTTTCTCTCTTTCTTTTCATCAACTCTGGTCCCCATGTCCCGGTCTGTAAAAGACTGCAACAGTGCTCTTGATCACTGCCTTATGTCCATTGAGTTGGTGATGCCATCCAATCAACTCATCCTCTGTTGTCCCCTTCTCCTCCTGCCTTCATTCTTTCCCAGCATCATGGTCTTTTCCAGTGAGTCAGTTCTTTGCATCAGGTGGCCAAAGTATTGGAGTTTCAGCTTCAGCATCAGTCCTTCCAATGAATATTCAGGACTGATTTCCTTTAGGATTGTCTGGTTTGATCTCCTTGTAGTCCAAGGGACACTCAAGAATCTTCTCCAACACCACACTTCAAAAGCATCAATTCTTTGGCGCTCAGCTTTCTTTATAGTCCAACTCTCACATCCATACATGATTACTGGAAAACCATAGCTTTGACTAGGCAGATCTTTGTTGGCAAAGTAATGTCTCTGTTTTTTAATATGCTCTCTAGTTTGGTCATAGCTTTTCTTTCAAGGAGCAAGCGTCTTTTATGGCTGCAGTCAACCCACTTCAGTTTTCTTGGCTTGAGAACCCCATGAACAGTATGAAAAAGCAAAAAGATATGACACTGAAAGATGAACTCCCAGGTCAATAAGTGCCCAATATGCTACTGGAGAGGAGCGGAGAAATAAAATGAGACATATAGGAAACTCTCCCTTGATGCTTATATTTTATAACAGGAAAAATAAATCTTCAATAGAAATTTATTTCATTCCTCAATGTTAAATTACTTAAAACAAAGAGACAACAACTTGGTGACATTAAAGACATGAAATACTCAGAGTTTTTAGTGAGGAGACAATTATCACATACATGGTCTTAATGTTTTAAAGCTATTCTGAATTGTACCTTGGCGATCAGGCCTGTTTCTAGAGAGGTCAAAAATTCTTGAAGATCCTAGCTAAACATAGGAAGAGGTATGTATAAAGATTTGGAAGTACCTCTGAGATTTGAAGACACACTTTTTACTTCTTCCCTTAGAACTTTTGGGTCCAGAAAATAAGTTTCCTAGTTTCTACTCATGCTCAGATTGAAACAACAAACTAGAATCACTCCAATGCAAAGCTTCTGCCAACAATAGAAACTTAAACCCAGTGGTTATTATCTTTTTTAAAAGTGTGGGCTATTTCAATAAGCAAATCCAGACTCCTTACTATCTGCTGTATATTCAGTGCTTTCTATGTTCCATAGCATAGGCAAAGTTTCATTTTGGTGCCCTAGCCACTTGTTTTTGCATCCTTGGTGATAGCTTAACAGCATGTTCTTCCCACCTGACCTCTATTGAAATTCCTTTCACAGAAAATAACTCAAAAACAACCAGAGCTATCATTTCATTGCACTTTTTTCTTACACATCTCCTCCCCCTACCAGACTGTAAGCAAGGACAGGAGTGCAGTTCATCATTTAAAAGCAACTTTACTATGCTTCTCTAGTCTATTCAATTTCCTTTACCTGGTAATCAGGGTTGCTAGCTTTAGCAGGTAAAAATACACGACGTCAAATTAACTTCAAATTTCAGGTAAACAAAGAATATTATTTGTATTAATGTTCTCCAGAGAAACAGAACTAATAGGATATGTGTGTACATTCACACTTGGAAGTGAAAAGTGAAAGCAAAAGTAGCTCAGACATGTCCAACTCTTAGCGACCCCAGGGACTAAACATGGAATTCTCCATGTATATTTACTGACTATTCAGTTGATATCAATAATTGATGAATGACATAAAGCTGATACAAAATGAAGTGTACTCAGGGAAAGGCAATGTATCTTGATGAACTCCAATACTCTTGAGGGAATAGGAGGCCATTAGGACTTCCCAATGAACTTAGGAGCTGTAGATCAAGTATCTTCACCATGAGACCTGGGTAAACTTTCTTAATACCTTGTACTTGTGTTGTTGCTGTTACTTCCTGACCATTTCCCAGAATGGAAGATCTCAAACAAAAATGACCTAGCTTATTTAATGAGTCCATACCTCACTCCACAGTGAAGGAACACCCATAAGTAAAATGAGGATTAATAGGTCTAAAACAGAAAGCAAATCTTTGGATGGAAAGGGAGAAGGAGGCAAAAGCTGACTTAGGGCTGTTTTGACATTCAGCCATGTGGGGACCCACTTGGCACCAGATATGTGGGGAAAGCATACCAAAAAGAGTTTAGAAATCAAAAGTTTGAAGACACACAGTGAATAAAAATGCTAATAAGGGTGTTGCAGTTTATGAAAAATCCTTCAGCTGTCTTGTTTCCAACATCTCATCTTGTCTTATTTGCTTAGTCAAAAGCACAAACTTCTCAAATGACTAATGGCATATCTAACTATGGGAGAGGTTCTAAGAATTGAATCCACCCCAAATTCTACATTCATGTTCTCACATGCTGACTCAAGTTTTGTTTTATAGGCATTGAAAAAATAGATTGAAGCTCATATAATAAGTGTTGAAAAAAAAGATTGAAGCTTATATAATAATGTTTTTCTTTCTAGTTGATGATAAAGAATTGTAACATTATGATACATCGCATTTTGGGGTTGGTCAAATGTTTAGATTTTTCTAGAACATCTTATATATCTGAGAAAACGTTCTGGCCAACCCAATAACTTTTATTTACTAAGTGCTATTAGCCCTTTAAAATCCTCACCAATATTTCTTCAATTAATTAAAACCAGGGAATCTTTTTAAACAGACATTGTGATTGTTACAATTAATCAAGAATAAACAAAGTAGAAAGACTCTAAACTAGACTAGGGGATTTTTTTAAAGCAATTTTCATGGAATATGGAGAAGATGAAAGTCCCTAAAACAACATTTTCAATTCCTTTGAAACATCCTGAAGTAAGTGCAAGAAGATTAAAAAGTGGAAGATGATTTTCTTGTTTTATCCTAAGCAGGTAACTTACATACACAATGTATATAGACACATTTTGACTATAATATTGACTATCATTTATGGATAATTTATAGTCATATGGTGCTTCTCTCCTTAAAAACTGCTAAATCCATCTGTTTCAATAGAAATTAAACATTAAAAATGAAGCAGTTAGAAACATTGTTCATAGCAATAACATTGAACTATAGGTCAGAAGAATTTCTCGTCTAGTTTTTGCTATTATCTGTGTGAATTAGAGCAATAATTTTTTTTAAAAAGAAATCTATAAGGTAGGAATGTTAATATATGAATATCCACCTCACAGAATTGTAATATGGTTTATATAACAAGCTATACTTGATACTTTCAAAAGTTAAACATAACCTACACATTTGGCTTTTATTACTTTAGAAGTTTATTTTGGTGACTTTCAATCCTAGTTAAGCATTGGAACCACTAAGGAACTTAAAATAAGTAAATGGTGACTGTCTTTCTGGGTTTCACCCTATATTTACTAAATCAGGATGCCCAAGGGAGAAATCTGAAATCAATATTTTATTAGATCTATATCACTAATAGAAGAATAGCTATTATTAGTCAGATAGTATATTATAGATACTTTGAAAGGTAACACTTTGCCCATAATTGGCATATCATCTGGACCTCACAAGAGTTCTGGAAGTAAGCATTATTATGCCCATTTTATATATGATGAAAGATTAACATGTCCATGGTCCCCAAGGTCACACAACTCTCAAGTGATGGAAATCTCATCAGAAACCTAAGACTATCAGATTGCCATTGGTTTTCAGCTTCTGGGTGTTTGTAGCACATTTGGGTGTTTATAGCTTCCCAGGTGGCACAATGGTAAGGAATACTCCTCCAATGCAGGAGACGCAGGAGACACAGGCTTCAATCCATGGGTCAGGAAAATCCCCTGGGGTAGGAAATAACAACACACTCCAGTATTTTTGCCTGGAAAATTCCATGGACAGGGGAGCCTGAAGGGCTACAGTCCATGGGAGTGCAAAGAGTCAGACATGATTGAGCATGCATGCACACACAGTACATTTTAGTATCAGAATTTCGAGCAATGTACATAAAAGGATTACAAGATGCAATAAGAGAGCAGCCATGGCCAGAGTATAACAATGCCTTTCTAACCAGGTTGGTGTCACTTGGCTGCCCATTTACAGCATGCTTTTGGAGCAGAATGTTACTGCATGACTGAATCCTAACACTTTCATTAACTAGAGTTGTTTCATGTTCCATTAGACACATGATCATCTTTCTTTGGAGCAGGCTTCCTATTTCATTGTGCCTTTCATTTCTGATATACATTAACATTCTCGATGTGCATATAATATTTACTGTCCTAACAGCATAGGCACTGAGTTTGACAAAACTTAATTTTGCACATTGACCAAAATTAGAGTGCACAATACTGTGTTCACAGCTTATTCTTCTTCCACTGGGCTCTGTAGCTAATTTGAGCTNATACATTAACATTCTCGATGTGCATGTAATATTTACTGTCCTAACAGCATAGGCACTGAGTTTGACAAAACTTAATTTTGCACATTGACCAAAATTAGAGTGCACAATACTGTGTTCACAGCTTATTCTTCTTCCACTGGGCTCTGTAGCTAATTTGAGCTGTTTTTTTCCCCATATATACCACATTTAATACTTTAAAAAGCATTTCTGACAAAAGTTGGAATGTTCTGCCAATGTGGTCGCCAAACAACCCTGGTCTGTTTTTTAAACAGGGTAACATTTCACACAGTGTTGTCTGAAAGTCTGGCACAAGAGACACTGGAGGCCCTTTCCCCTAATGTCCCTGAGACCTACACTCGGTCAGAGAGGGAGCTCTTTTCTCGCTGTTCCTTTGCCCAGGACTCTGGGTGGGAAATGTTGCTTTGATAGAAGTTTAATGTCTTCTTTAATCTTCCTTTCTCTTGTCTTCAATATATAAAGCTTATTTTCTGCCTCAATAATTTTTAGAGTTTTTTTTTTTTTTTTTTTGCAAAATATCTCCAAAAGTCCATACTTTTCTTAAAATCTAACTTCAAAATTATACCCTGTAAGATATTTCTGTAGCATGGTTTATTATAGTAGTTAAGTATTGATATTTTGATTTAATTTAGGTTGCAGAGATTTATTTATTGAATATTAACTATGTACCAAGTTAATAAACACTTTGCAAGTTTAATCTCATTTAATCCCCATAATGACTCAATTACAAGAATTATCATTTCCTTTCATAGATAAGGACAACATGCTCAAGGGAAATTAATTGTCCAGAAAATGGTAGAAATGGAATGGAAACTCTTATCTAACTTCAAGTTCTTTCTTCATTACTCTGAATTATCAACTCCTTTAATGATTGTCATGGTAGTTTTAAATAAATGGCCTCAAATTTTTTGACACTTCTCTTATTGAGGTTGGACTTGTGCCTCCATCCCTTGAATCTTAGATGGGTCTGTGACTTGCTTATAACCAATAGAATGCAGTGAAAGTGAAGGCATGATTTCTCAAATGAGATCATCAAAATTGATGCAACTTGTCTTATTCACTGGGACATCCATTCTGGAGACTTGAAATTCCATGTGAGAAGTCTAACTATCCTGAAGCTACCATATACTATGAAGAAGCACAGGACACTTGAAAAGATTCCAGCTGACAGCTGTGTCCACCATCAGACTTGAGAGTAAAGATGCCCCATGATAACTAGTCCCAAACTGCCGAGTCTTCCCATGAAATCCCAGACATAGTGAAACAGAGGCTGTTGTTTTTACTATGCCCTTTTTTGTGTCTTGGATGTACAGGATTTGTGAACATTATAAAAAATGGTTATTTGAAGCTTCTAAGTTTGGGGTAACTTGCTACATGGTTATAATAACTGGAAACATTGAACAACCTGCTTATATAATCTTTCTGTATTCCCCCCATGGTGTAACCTTAGCAGTGGGGTTAAATTAGTCCTAAGCTAAAGCTAGATCCAGATCAATGTTAATCAAACTTAAAAGCAAACTTGAAAAGATCAATCAATTAAATTGATTCAAGGTAAGACTCTGATGCTGGGAGGGATTGGGGGCAGAGGAAGAGATGGCTGGATGGCATCACAGACTCGATGGACGTGAGTTTGAGTAAACTCCGGGAGTTGGTGATGGACAGGGAGGCCCGGCGTGCTGCAATTCATGGGGTTGCAAAGAGTCAGACATGACTGAGCAACTGAACTGAACTAAACTACATATCAGACAAAATTTAAAAATTAAAGAAAAGCATTAAAATCTAATATCCTAAGGAATAAAATCTAAAATGTCCAGTATGCAAAAAAAAAAAATTCTTATAAAAACTAAGAAGAAAGAAAATAAGACCTATAACCAGGTCTTATTTTATAACCAGGAGAAAAATAAAAAAATTATTTTTTTGCCAAAAATGAAAGAGATGATACAAAGAAAAGCTAAAACACCTATCAGCAAATCTACATATGCTCAAAAAAATGTAGAGGGAAACATAAGCATAAGAAAAGTAATAGAAGACCTAAAAAAAACCCAAATGGTATTTCTAGAAGTGAAAAATACCATGTGTGAGGTGAAAAAGACAATGTGTGAGGTGGAAAATATAATGTGTGAAGTGAAAAATACATGTTGAAGGTTAATAACAGAAAAAAAAAAAAAGCCCTGCAGAAAAAGAAATCAGGACTCCTGTCTTGAAGACACAGCAATAGATACTATTCAAATGAGGCAAAGAAGAAAGATAACAGTAAAAAATTGAGCAGAGCATTAGTGACTTTGAGGAAACAACGAGCAACCTCACCCCTGAGGCATGAGTGGTAAAGAGCCTGCCTGCCAGTGCGGTAGACATAAGAGACATGGGTTCGATCCCTGGGCTGGGAAGATCCCCTGGAGGAGGGCATGGCAACCCAGTTTAGTATTCTTGCCTGGCGAGTCCCATTGAGGAACCTGGTAGGGTGTGGTCAACGGGGTTGCAAAGAGTCGAACACGACTGAAGCAACTTAGCATACACACACACACACACACCAAACCATCTAAAATATGTAACTGGAGTCCCGGAATGATAAAAGAGATGGGGGGAGAGAAAATAAAGAAATAATGGTCAGAAATTTCCCAAATTTATTAACAACTTTAATACAGCACATAAATCTAAGCAGGTCAATAAACCCCAAATAGGTTGATAAAACCCAAGTTGGAAGAAACTTAAAGCAAACTACACCTACAGACATTATAATCACACTGCTGAAAATCAGCACTAAATTGAACGCTTAAACGTAGCCAGAGAAAAATGACACATTGAGTTCAAGATAAAAAGATAAGATAGATAGCAGACTCCTGGGCAGAGGACAATGGAGCATATCACCAAAATATTTTAAAAGATCAACCTACAATTTAATATGCAGTGAAAATAACTTCCAAAAATGAAGGCCAAATAAAGACATTATCAGACAAACAAAACTGAAAGAAGTACTAAGTAGCAGATCTTTGCTATGAAAAAATGTTAAAGGAAATTCTATGAGAGAAAAGAAGGTTATACTACATAGAAAATTAGATATACAAAAGGAAGGAAGAATACCAGAAATGATAAATATAGAGATAAATATATTGATACAAGATATTTTGTAATTAAGAAATATTTTTAAAAGAATAGATATCTGGGGATAAAATTAAAATATATATATGTAGAAATAAAATATATCTTAAAAATATGACAGAGGGAGAAAAAAAATATCCTGGGTTGTACTATAAACATTATTTGAGAGTGCAATCAGTTAAAAATATATTTTATAATCCTATAGCACCCACTAAAACAAAACAAAACTAGCTAAACAAAGCACCAATAAATATTTTAAACATGTTCCAAGCAATTATTCTATATTTGCACAAAAAGTTTCAATTAGATTTAATGAGTGCTTATTTTTTTTTAAGTTCCAGAGACTAGAAAAGATCATATTCAAGAATCAAAAAAAGTTCCACTTTCAGATCTGGCTTCGAGCTAGGAAACAAAGTCAGTGAAAGGGGCCAAAGGATTTTGGAGCCTTCCCAAGCAAGTATAACATTTGTAAATACAGTATATAGTAATGTGTGTAGACTTTTATTAAGAAAAGTTCTCTCTTTTGTTCATTTCTATATCCTTGGTGCCTGGTAAAGCAGGTATGCAATAGTATTTAGTGATCTATTGGAAGTACCAGAATCCTCTGGAGAAATAAGCAGATTGAGCACTGGGAGTCAATCTTTGCATCTGGTTGAATAAGAATAGATTATTTAAAATTCTCTACCCCTTTCTGATAAAGATACCACTCTCGACTTACCTGTGACCCTAAATTATAGTGCTTATTCAACAGTGTCTAGACTCAGAGACTTCACTTTCACTTTTCACTTTCATGCATTAGAGAAGGAAATGGCAACCCACTCCAGTGTTCTTGCCTGGAGAATCCCAGGGACGGGGAAGCCTGGTGGGCTGCCGTCTATGGGGTCGCACAGAGTTGGACACAACTGAAGAGACTTAGCAGCAGCAGCAGCAGCTCTGACTTTGAGTGTGCTTAGTCTTGGTTTAGCAAAACTAAGCCTATCTTTCCTTGTATACCAACTGACCTTAACAATTGGAACCTTGTATTCTTATTCTTGGGTATCCCTCCCTGCTCAGTCAGTAAAGAATCCGCCTGCAATGCAAGAGTCTGCCTGCAACGCAGACTTGGATCCAATTCCTGGGATCCCCTGGAGAAGGAAATGGCAACCTTCTCCAGTTTTCTTGCCTGGAAAATCTCATGGACAGAGGAGCCTGGCAGTTTAATTTGGACTGTAAATATAAGCCTGATTCAAGATTATTCTTATAATAATCACGAAGAAGGCTGAGCACTGAAGAACTGATGCTTTCCAGTTATGGCGCTGGATAAGACACTTGAGAGTCCCTTGGAAAGCAAAGAGATCACACCATTCAATCCTAAAAGGAAATCAACCCTGAATATTCATTGGAAGGACTGATGCTAAAGCTGAAGCTCCAATACTTTGGCCCCTTGATGTGAAGAGCCAACTCATTGGAAAAGACCCCAATTCTGGGAAAGCATGAGGGCAGGAGGAGAAGGGGCAACAGAGGATGAGATGGTTGGATGGCATCATCGACTCAATGGACGTGAGTTTGAGGAAACTCCAGGAGATAGTAAAGGACAGAAAAGCCTAGCATGCTGCAGTCCATGTGGGTAACAAAGAGTCAGACATGGCTGAGCAACTGAACAACTATTTAGCACCAGGAGCCTGTATATTATGTGTACTATTTAGGGTGATGAAATGGTTTTGCACGGAAATAGTTCTGCACTGTTGAACTTTGATGCTTGATATTGGAAAACATTCTTAAATAAATGTAGTTATATATCATTTTGACGCACATTTCTTATTTTATGTTTTTTTGCTTACTTAGTACTTGTTTATTTTATATTTATTTTAGACATAGAAAGGATGTTAGGCAAAAAGCAAATTCAAGCAATTTTTAAATTCAAATTCAAAATGGATCACAAAGCTTTGGAGACAATTCACAATATCAATAAACCATTTGGCCCAGGAATTGCTAGCCAACATACAGTGCAGTGGTGGTTCAAGAAGTTTTGCCAAGGAGTCAAGAGCCTTGAAGATGAGGAGTATAGTGACTGACCATCCAAGGTGGACAACAGCCAACTGAGAGCAATCATGGAAGCTGATCCTCTTAAAACTACATTGAGAAGTTGCCAAAGAACTCAGCATTGACCATTCTATGGTCATTCAGCATTTGAAGCAAATTGGAAAGGTGGAAAAGCTTGATAGGTGGGACCCTCATGAGCTGACCACAAATTTAAAAAATTGTCATTTTGAAGTGTTATTTTCTCTTATTCTGCACAAAAACAAGGAACAATTTCTTGATCAGATTGTGACGTGTGACCAAAAGTGGATTTTATATGACAACCAGCTCAGTGGTTAGATGGAAAAGAAGCTCCAAAGTACTTCCCAAAGCCAAACTTGCACCACAAAATCACAGGCACTCTTTGGTGGTTTCCTGCCTGTCTTATCCACTACAGCTTTCTCAATCCCAGCAAAACCATTGCATCTGAGATGTAGGCTCAGCAAACCAATGTGATGCACCTAAAACTGCAATGCCTGCAGTCAGCATTGGTCAACAGAATGGACCCATTTCTTCTCCATGACAGCACCTGACTGCACGTAGCACAATCAATGCTTCAAAATGAATGAATTGGGCTATGAAGTTTTGCCTCATCCATCATATTCACCTGAGTTCTTGCTGACCAACTACCACTTCTTCAAACATCTTGACAAGTTTTTGCAGGGAAAGTGCTTCCACAGCCAGCAGGAGGCAGAAAATGCTTTCCAAGAGTTTGTCAAATTCTGATTTTTATGCTACAGGAATAAACAAACATTTTTTTTTTGAAAAAATATGTTGATTGTAATGGTTCCTATTTTGATTAATAAAGATGTATCTGAGCCTAGTTACAATGGATTTAAAATTCACTGTCTGAAACTTCAATTGATAAGTCACAGGCACCATGCCAAGCCAGGAAATAAGATGTGGAATTCTTGTTATCAAGGAACTCAAGTTAGAAGCAAACACATAAGCAGTTATTTATTACATATTGGGCTAAAAGTAACAAAGCAGATATGATGTTGCAAAAAGCACTAAAATATAAGCTTATTATAAAACCTGACATACACAAAAATATCAATGCTTATATAAAAGTTTGACATCTGTCATTCTACATTTCTTAAATCTCATTCAACCCAATCCTTGCACCCACAGAGATAGTCCTGAAGGCATATCTCCATGTCTGTTGGTAATTTCCTCTAATGTTGAAAATGGAAGCTTTAATTCCCAAACTTCCATCATTTGCTCTTGTTTGCCAGCAGAGGAAGAAGAAATTATATCACATGATTGGACTAACTACTAAACTAGAAACCAACAATTATCTTATACAGAAATCTTCCAGTTCTATATAGACTATAAAATTAATCCAAGTGAATCAAGTTAATAATGGAGTGTAAAAAAATCACAATTTATTGTATTACCATTGGAGCATCAGCTTCTGAGTTCACTCTAGACTATGTGCTACAGATTCTAAATCATAGATGATTGTTAAGGAGTTGCAAGGAGAGGAAGGCACAAGGTGAAACAATCACATTTGACTGAAACCAACATCAGTAAACCCATTCNAAAATCACAATTTATTGTATTACCATTGGAGCATCAGCTTCTGAGTTCACTCTAGACTATGTGCTACAGATTCTAAATCATAGATGATTGTTAAGGAGTTGCAAGGAGAGGAAGGCACAAGGTGAAACAATCACATTTGACTGAAACCAACATCAGTAAACCCATTCAGCATGGGTTTCTCAACCTCAGCACTGTTGGAATATTGAACTGGATGATTCTTCATTGATGTGTTGGGGAGGGAGTGGTCCAGTTCATTGCAGCATATTTAGCAGCAGCCTGTCCTCTCCCCACTAGATGCCAGTAGCACCACCTACCATCAGTCATGAAAGCAAAAAAGAGACACTATTAGATAGTCCCTGGAAGGTAAAGTATCCCTTGTTCAAGAACCACCTATGTAATATCTTAATAGCATTCCTGTTACAACAGGTGTATTTTAATCTCATTTCACAAAAATAAGTGAGGCTCCTTATCATGGCCATTATCTGTTTAATTAAAAAGTTGAACTAAATAATTTCCATAAACATTCTTACTTTAACATTCTTTAAACTTCTGTTCCCTGAACTGTCTTCAGGTTTTGCTCTTGCTCTCCTTTTATTTTTTTTTAATTTTTACTTTATTTTACTTTACAATACCGTATTGGTTTTGCCATACATTGACATGAATCCAC
>SJYT01067188.1:0-83276 GCA_006410635.1 Cephalophus harveyi | reverse complement strand
GTTGACTCATTGGAAAAGACTCTGATGCTGGGAGGGATTGGGGGCAGGAGGAGAAGGGGACGACCAAGGATGAGATGGCTGGATGGCATCACTGACTCGATGGATGTGAGTCTGGGTGGGCTCCGAGAGATGGTGATGGACAGGGAGGCCTGGCGTGCTGTGATTCATGGGGTCGCAAAGAGTCGGACACGACTGAGCGACTGAACTGAACTGAATTGAACATTATAGTGTACAATTTTCTACTCATTTTAGGAAAGAAGTCTTTGCTGTTCTTTCCCATTATGATCATGTTGTTGTTTCAGAGGTCTAGATGTCAGTCAGTCAGTCAGTTCAGTTGTTCAGTCATATCCAGCTCTTTGTGACCAAATGGACTGCAGCATGCCCGGCCTCCTTGTCCATCACCAATTCCTAGAGCTTACTCAAACATATCCATTGAGTCAGTGATGCCATCCAACCATCTCATCCTCTGTCATCCCTTTCTCCTCCTGCCTTCAATCTTTCCCAGCATCAAGGTCTTTTCAAATGAGTCAGTTCTTTGCATCAGGTGGCCAAAGTATTGGAGTTTCAGCTTCAGCATCAGTCCTTCAGAGGTCTAGACATGAATTGGTTTATAATTTTTGCTAATCCACCTCAGCTCTGGCTTCCCTGGTGACTCAGCAGTAAAGAATCCCCTTGCCGATGCCTGCCAGTGCAAGAAAAATGGGGTTCAACCCCTGGGTTGGGGAGATCCTCTGGAGAAGAAAGTACAACCCACTCCAGTATTCTTGCCCGGGAAATCCCATGGACAGAGAAGACTGGCAGGCTGTAGTCCATGGGGTCGTAAAGAGTCAGACATGACTTAGCAACTGAACAACAACCTCAGCTCTACTTTTTTCAGGGGCAATTATACCTCAAGAGTGTTGGTCACACAACTTTCACTATGATTCAAGGCACATTTTGCATTCTGATGCAATATACCCATTCACAAATGCTAACAACCGAAACATAAGTTGGAAGAAATAATACTAAATGCATACATTTGAAAGGTATTTCTATTCTAGATCTTCTTCACTTGACTCAATTTAATTCTTTTTTATTAAAAGAAAAACTCTAGTTGCAAGCCACTAAACTGATGTCATGATCTACTTCTGAGTTGTGAATTCTAATTTGAAAAACATTTCACTAAAATAAAACTTTCACTGATAATCTTACTTTCCCCTGCCATGTAAATTTCCATGTTTTTTTTTTTTTAACTACAAAAAACAGGTAGCAAATATATTAGCAACAGTCAGTGACATCACATTGCACCTGTGATATGTCTTTCCTTTACCCTTAATAAAGTGTGATAGAAGCAACCACATGATAAAACATGAGTAAGGTCTTTTAAAATTTGGATCTAATTAGGTCCAGCAGGTCCAAGGTATTGAGTACTCTTCCTTTTCTTCTGGGGAATTCAGAGGAAAATGATAGTTATGTGCTAAACTAATTTCAGACACTGTGCAGTTTTCTCTCACAAATGAATCCATTAAAATCTAAGGTACACCTGCTGACCTGTTCACATTGCTATTCAATGCTGACTCAATATTTTCAGGGAGAGAGTGGAATAAAAACTTGTATTTTAAGTGTTTTAATAATATCTACTGATCATGTGTGCTAAGCAGCTGTTTCATTTTTGCTGACAGAGTAGAAGAAACAGTTCCTAATCCTTGAAAAGTCTGAGATTCTGTTAGATATTTGCACAGTTCTGAGTGTCCCGAGCTCTGTGCATTTCTCAGAGCATGCCAAGACCAGCATGAGTATTCTCCTTTTCTTTCCCAACACAAATTTTAGTGCCTAAATCTATCTTTCTTTTTTCTTTATGTGTACTACCATCCACTGTGCCACGTAACATCCCCCAAACTGACTGCCAGAGGTTTTTAATAAAAAGTTTTACTAAGAAGATAGACTCAGTTTAGTTCAGTTGCTCAGCCGTGTCTGACTCTTTGTGACCCCATGAATCATGGCACGCCAGGCCTGTCTGTCTATCACCAACTCCTGGAGTCTACCCAAACCCATGTCCATTGAGTCGGTGATGCCATCCAGCCATCTCATTCTCTGTCGTCCCCTTTTCCTCCTGCCCCCAATTAAAGTAATCTCTCTGCTTTTAGATATGCTATCTAGGTTGGTCATAACTTTCCTTCCAAGTAGTAAGCATCTTTTAATTTCATGGCTGCACTCACCATCTGCAGTGATTTTGGAGCCCTCAAAAATAAAGTCTGGCACTGTTTCCAGTTTCCCCATCCATTTCCCATGAAGTGATGGGATGAGATGCCATGATCTTATTTTTCTAAATGTTGAGCTTTAAGCCAACTTTTTCACTCTCCTCCTTCACCTTCATCAAGAGGCTTTTTAGCTCCTCTTCACTTTCTGCCATAAGGGTGGTGTGTCTGCATATCTGAGGTTATTGATATTTCTCCCAGCAATCTTGATTCCAGCTTGTGCTTCTTCCAGCCCAGTGTTTCTCATGATGTATTCTGCATATAAGTTAAATAAGCAGGGTGACAATATTCAAATGGCCTTCTGGTCTTCTTGTCTATTTTGAAGATAGGAAAAACCTAACCTTCTCCTCCCTTAGATTTTGGCTCTTTTCTGGATTGGTCACTCCATGTTTTGTTTATTTGCCCTGAAATATCAGCCATCATGGAGTGATATGTTTGAATTTGTTTTTATCTGAGTACCCAGTTACACAAAGTAAGTAGTGTGCATTCTTGTGGACCCCCAGTGTATTTCTCACATGGATGAACTTGATGTATATATTTTTCCTGTCCTCAGGAAATGTTCCTTTACTCTCTTTACTTAAAATAGTATTTTTATATTATTTGTGTTCTTTTATATTACTATTTATTATTTAACCAAAAATGTTAAAACTGGTGATTTCCTCAAATAACTTTTTCTTCAAATATACTCTTAAGTGGAAAATGATAAATAAAACCAATTTTAAAAGGAGCACTTCTCTCTGAGGAGAAGGGAAGAGATTTGGAGGCCAGTGAACCCATCACTACTGTCTACTCATCTCTGATGTGCCTCACTGATGGAACTTCTAAGATTTAGCAGTTGACATAAAACCTATAAATACATACATGTGACTGAACAAATACCACATATGTCTGAACAAACAGATCTTATTGCTTCTACTAGATGTTGAAGAGATTTTGTAGAGCAAGGAAAAATCATACTGATTTCTGATTTAATCACATTTCTGATTTAATCATTACTATTAAATTGAAACATTACTACTAACTTGGAACACATGAACAAAAATTGTACTGATCCCCAATTAGAATGGGGGAGAGAACAATTACAGACAAAAGTACTTCCACAAAGTTCTGGATGACAAAATTAGTCGGAGAGCTGGTAACTGAGTCTAGAAACCCTCCCACACACCAGAAAACACTCTACAACGTAAAAGTCTGAAGAGGAGTTTACCTAAGAATCATATTAAAATAGTTAAAAATTTGTGCACCATGGGTCTTAACCAATAAATTTATTTCAAGTGTGGACCAGGTGAATAAATACCAGCTCTGAGAAAACCAATGAAAATATGCATCTCTGTAAGCTCTGTCACGGCAGCACTCCCTGCCTTTGAGAGACAGGTCTGCTATATGAGCCAGAAAAGTGGGGGATGGTTGAAAGTTTGTCTAGAGTATTAATAGTTACTTATACAGCACTTTGGAGAAGGCAGTGGCACCCCGCTCCAGTACTTTTGCTTGGAAAATCCCATGGACGTAGGAGCCTGGTAGGCTGCAGTCCATGGGGTCCCTGAGTGTTGGACATGACTCAGTGACTTCACTTTCACTTTTCACTTTCATGCATTGGAGATGGAAATGGCAACCCACTCCAGTGTTCTTGCCGGGAGAATCCCAGGGACGGCGGAGCCTGGTGGTCTGCAGTCTATGTGGTCGCACAGAGTCGGACACGACTGAAGCGACTTAGCAGCAGCAGCAGCAGCAGCAGCATACAGCACTTACTATGGTACTTATATACCACCCACTGTGTGATAGGCACCATTCTTGGTGCTCTACAAAAAATAAGTGTTCATTGGAAGGACTGATGTTGAAGCTGAAACTCCAATACTTTGGCCACCTGATGCGAAGAACTGACTCATTTGAAAAGACCCTGATGCTGGGAATGATTGAAGGCAGGAGAGGAAGGGGACGACAGAGGATGAGATGGCTGGATGGCATCACTGACTCAACGGGCCTGAGTTTGGGTAAACTCCAGGAGTTGGTGATGCACAGGGAGGCCTGGCATGCTGTTTTGTTCATGGGGTCGCAAAGAGTCAGACACGACTGAGCAACTGAACTGAACAGAACAAAAAATAAAATCTCATTTTTATAAGATACCTAAGAGTACTAACATCATTCCCTTACAGATAAGGAAATTGAGACCCAGAAAGGTTACACTGCTCAATTTCAACCAGACAGTAAGTAATGGTGCAATGGATTCAAACCCAAGCTGTCTGTCTCCACTCTCCTAATGGCATTGCTATGCTGTTTCCTACTTTTCCCCTGAGGAAAACTTGAATGGAAGGAGCTATATGTGAGGAAACTAATGCGTAGCAGAGAGCAGGGCCAAAGGGAAGAGATGGAAGCAATAGGATTCAATGAATCTTTTTATTCTGAATTGTGTGGCTTTGGGTCTCACTCTGCTCTCTGGACGACAGCACAGCAGCGTTGCCTGCTTGCACACCCTGAACACACATATCGACAGGAAATTGGAGGGTATGTGCCTGAAGGAACATCATGAGAGAAAAGATCTTCACATGCTGAACTGAGGGGGTCTCATGGTAAAAATGTTGACTTATTTGTTTATGCTAAAGCCCACAATGGCAACCCACTCCAGCTACTCTTGCCTGGAGAATTCCATGGAGGCAGGAGCCTGGTAGGCTACAGTCCATGGGGTCGCAAAGAGTCGGACACGACTGAGCAACTTCACTCACTCAAAGCCCACAAACTGACAAGCCTCACCTTATGTATATTTATTGGTTTATTTGCAAATGAAAAAAGCCAGAAAAGGTTCACAAAAAATTTGAGGTATAGTTTCAACATGAAAAGGATACAAACAATAATACTAATTGTTATAATAGTTGCTCAGAGTGAGATCAATGAAACCAAAGAAAATAATCAGTGATATTCTTGAATGATGTTGCATCCATAAACAAGATCTGAATTCTAAGAAAAATGTAACATAATAAGAAACAAGTCTTAAAAACTATAAAAAATATACACAAAATTTAATATTTCAGTAAATGAGTGGAATATAAATTGAGCTAAATAAAGTCCTCAGAAAGTAGAATACCATGTGACCAAACAGAATACTGAAACATAAGAACGATGTCCCCTAACTTTTATTATTTACATTTGCTAGCCTACATATGCTCTTGAATTTTCTTTGTGAACCAGTACATGCAAAAAAATAATTTTAGTATAATCAATGCTTTTTCCTCTAACTAATGATATTGAGCATCTTATCATGCGATTATTGGTCATTTGCGTATTTTCTTTAGTAAATAATTCACATCTTTGGCTCTTTATAAGTTGGGTATCTTTTTATTATTGGTTTTAAGGGCTTTTTTATGTTAAAGGATATGTCTTTTATTAGATAAAATTTATAAATATTTTCTCATATTAAGTACTGAAATATTTTTAATTTGGTATGTCTGAAAATGTGTTTATTTTACCCAGTTATTAGTGATTAAACTGTGTCATGTTTCAGTTAACATACTTCCTCAAGACACTAAAAATATTCTTTCATTTTCTTCTTGTTTTCTTATAGTGTGGAACATCTGCTATTTGTCTCATTGTCATTTCCTTTTTTGATTATCTGTTTTTCTTTCAAGTAGCTACTAACCCATTCTCTTTATATTCTTTAGTTTTACTCTATGTTGAGCAGATATGGAGTTATTTGTTATATTTTCTACTTAGTGAATTTTCATTATGTTTCCATTTGGGTTTTTGAAAATGTTTAGTCATTACCCTTCAGAATATTTTTACTTCTCTGCCATTCCCTGATTTCAAAACAAACAGAGTTTCTTGTTAAATGTATCTGGGAACTTCTCAAGCTATTCTCCATGAATTGTTTTCTTTAATACATTCTCAGTTTTTATCTTGATTCCAGTTGACTACTACCTTTAAATTCCCTAACCACTCTTATTCTGTCTAGTCTATAATTTTAAAACTTTAAAACATTTCATTGAATTTCATATAATTTCAATCATTTCATATAATTGATGTATAAAATGTTTACAAGTTGATAAGTGTGGGGATAAGTATACACAGTTGAGGCCATCACTTCCATCAAGGCCATAGACATATCTATAACTTTCTAAAGTTTCTTTCTGCCCGTATTGTTGTTGTTACTATTTTTATTATTATATATAATATGAGGTTTACCCTTTAAAAAATTTAAGTATATAATACAGTAATATAAGCTACAAGGACTATACTGTATACTACTGTAAGTATATTTATGCAGGTTCTTTGGAACTTAATTTTGAATAACTGAAACTTTGTATCTTTTGACCACTGACTCTCCATTTCCCCTTCCCCACATTCTATTCTGTGCTTCTACAAATTTGACTACTTTAGATTCCACATTTAAGTGAGATCATGCAATACATGTCTTTCTCAGTCTGGCTTATTTCACTTTGCATTATATCCTCTATGATGTGGTATATACACACAAGGAAATATTATTCAACAATAAAAAGAGAAAGGAATCCTGCCATTTGCCTTTCATTTTTAATTTTAATGGGTACATTTCATATACCTCTGCACTCCTTCTAAAAAAAATAGGATTTATGTTTATACTTATTTTAGACTGACCTATCATCTACATCTCATCAGAAGTAAATTAATTTTCCATTTTTTCTTAGCATTAGTTTTACTCATTTACTCATTTATTGAGTATATGAGAGGGATTTTGTTGTCCTTTCTCCATCCAGTGGGTATAATATGTGCTCTAATATGATTTGGGTTCTAATATGAGTTTCAAAACCTAATGTGGTTTTTGAAATGAGCTTCTAAATGTGGAAGCTTATTGATTTTAGACATGTCTTCTTTACTGTCAAAGCATTTATGTATGGTAATTCATCTGCAAACAGTGACAGTTTTACTTTTTTTCTAATTTGGATCCCTTTTATTTCTTTTTCTTCTCTGATTGCTATGGCTGGGACTTCTAAAGCTATGTTGAATAAAAGTGGCAAGAATGGACAACCTTGTCTTATTCCTGGTCTTAGAGGAAACACTTTCAGATTTTCACCATTGAGTATGATGTTAGCTGTGGGTTTGTCACATGTGGCCTTTTTTATATGGAGAGAATCTTACTCTACAGAGCAAGTCCTAAAGTTACCACCAGAAAACTACTAGAGCTCATCAGTGATTTTGGTAAAGTAGCAGGAAACAAAATTAATACACAGAAATCTGTTACATTTCTATACAGTAACAACAAAAGATTAGAAAGGAAAATTTAAAAAACAATCCCATTTTAATATTGCATCAATAAGCATAAAGTATTAAGGGATAAACCTCCCTAGAAGACAAAAGATCTAAAGATTTGTTTTTATATTTTTCCTGTGGATCCCTTCAAGGTAACGCTGACTTCAGTTTCTCAGTGTCCTTGCCCAGCATTTGACCTTGAGCAATTTGTTAAACATTTTAGTTAAAATATTCTTATCTGCTTGAATGACATTTGACATACAGCTTGTATGGTTTGCTTCAGGGAAGCCAGTGCTTTCCGTCTCTTTGGATGAACTGGTTTCTTCTAGATTTCAGGCCACTTGGATGTCTTGAGACCCCAGCTGTCTGATGAGTTCAAGGATAGTTATGATTCTGTAGTTTACCTGACTACTTTTTCATGTTGTTAAGATGGGAACAACACTATTTCTAATTATCTACATTGTCAAGAGAAAGTGAAACTGCTCTACTGATTTTGGGGTTTTTGACATCGTCTTCTGAAAGCACTAGACAAAAACTAGGATTGGAATTACCGGCTTTCAGTTCAGGAGTCAAGGTGCTATTGTCAGGTAGGCTCAGTTACAGAGGTAAGACCTGTCCTGTTTTTCCCAGTTTTGTACAAACCCATTTTTGAGAAATTTTCCTCTTCCCTAAGCCTGTAATAATCTGGCAGTTTGTAGTTTCCATCAGAAATGTGACATCTTTTATCCTTATAATTCTGCAGGGTTAGAGTTTCTGACCTTTTGGCCTATTTCTGGACCTGGGGACTGGCATGTCTTTGGCCTCAAAGTTGGCTTTGTTTCTATTCAACACCACTGGGGTAGTTCAGCATTCTAAGTGAAGAAATTCATCTTAGTTTTGGAAGATCTGAATTCAAGTCTGTCTCTATCTCAGTGGTGAGATATAGAAAAGATACTCCTCACTTAATTTGAAATAATAAATATGTATTCTAGTTGGGTGTATTTGGGTTGTTAGTCTTCAAAGTTAAGGATGATACATTTGACATACAATGTTGTACAGTATCAATGAATCAATAAAAAGTATTTTCAAAATAAACTACAGATAATTTAATAAGTAGTATTTTAAAATAGTTTCCTTTATTCTTTATAAAATTTTTTTTCTGCCCTCATTTTTAGATTCTTAGAGTCTTAAAACTCATTTGGAATAATATTAATATCTCCATTTTAACTATGAGGCTATAGCAGCAGAATAATAAGTGGAGACTTCTAAGAGAGAGACCTGAGATACAGATACAAATCTTTCTAACTCTGCCTCTGTGCATTTCTGCTATACAATGATGTCTCCTCTATAGCTATATTGTTATACCGAATATAGCCTCAGTTATGATGGCTTCATGGGAAAACAGGAACCCCCTTCAATCACTACAAAATAATTCACTATTTCTACTATAAGCATAAAAGAAATGTTCTGTCGGAATATTTAAAGTTTGCTGAATTGACATTGGGATGATAGAAGTAGATGATATGAATGCTTTTTTAAAAAAATGATAGTGAAAAAAGGAAAATGTAAGTGTGGGCTGTCTATAGCAGCATAATAGAACCCAAGAGTTCTGGTAAAAATCTATTATCCCCCAAGGGTTACTGAAGCTGAGCATATAGTGTTTAAGTGGGTAATAAAAGCCTGCTACTTTGGTACCTGAATTTGTCTGGATAACACAGATATCTAAGGATTTACGGTTATCCATGGGGGCATGCTAAATTGCTTCAGTTGTGTTCGGCCCTTTGCGATCCCATGAGCAGTAGCCCACCAGGCTCCTCTGTCTATGGGATGCTCCAGGCAAGAACACTGGAGTGGGTTGCCATGCCCTGCTCCAGGGGATCTTCCCCACCCAGGGATTGAACCCACGTCTCTTATGTTTCCTGCACTGGCAGGTGGGTTCTTTACCACTAGCACCACTGTAGTACGAAATCCTATACTCTGTCACAAGAAATGGGCATAGAAGTTCTCATTATTGTATCTGTCGGCAGTATGACTTGAGGGGCATTGGCAAATGGGCTTGTTTTCCACAGCTTTAATTTCACTCCCGAATGTCTTAGAAAATATAAATCTCTTCAGAGCGTCTCTGCCCCCACTTTGTTTCTGCCAACTCTTTCTCACTAGATTCCCTATTATCTTATCACTTCTCACATTAACTCAGAAGGCCTGAAACAACTCATAAACAATGGGTCAAGCCTGGGTGAGCAAAAGGAGATTCATTTTTTAAAAACTTCATTTTATAAGCATCTTATCTTTTAAGAGAAACTATTACAGTTTTCAGAAATACATATTTTAATTTTACTTTTTGGTGTGCTTCATCTTTCTAAAGAATTCATTATATTTTATAAAATTCTTTAATGACCTTTGTAGGCTATAGAAAAAAAAAATAGAAGAGCATAGTAGTATTGGAATGCTAAGAGTGTGAGGAATTAAAAAATAATCTTTATTTAGGGTTTCAAAGTCCTTTCACACTTTATCTTATTTTAACATATGTGAGGATTGGTGAAGTTCATTTAAGCAACCTGTTTTTCCAACAACTAATTATAGTAGAAGTGAGATTAAATCACTTCTCCAGACTTTTAGCCTTTTGTTCTACTAGAGTCAGACATTTCTTATGTCTAATTCCTTGACCTAACTGAACTCTGTATCACCAGAGAAATTTATTTTTTTCAACTTTAAATGTAAGGCTAGAATTATATAGAAGCAAATCAGGCCAAAGAGACTGAGAAAACTTATTCAGTGATGTGACTAAAAAGATTCATATATCTAGAAAATTTTAGTTTTTAAATTAACCATTTCTGCTCCCCACCAGCCAGTCACACAAAATCACATATGATTTGTTCCTATGTGTTTAAGGCTAGACATAAGGCAACTGCATGTCTCAGATTTGTCCTGTTCATAAAAAGATATTATTTACAATTTTTAGAAGGTACTCATAAGACATTCAGATGTAGCAATTTAGGTTTTTGATTTATCTGAAAGGCAACAAAAGGTAGTTAAACTGGCTTTTTCTTGGGTATATTTTACTTCCTATCACTCCACTCAGGCTAGATATAATGGAGTTATGTATTCTCAGAACTTGGGTCAGACTCTTCTGCCACCTTGAATATAGATTATGTGCTCAGAGGCACATAATCCCACATGTGAAGCCAGATGTAACCCATTATGACAATAGGAAAAGTTGTATGCACAAGTTCACTTTATTAGAAGGAAGAATTTATTATTTGTGCATAATATTTTTATGAAGTTGGATCAGGAACATGATGAGAGTAACTTATTACATTTTTATTAATGACTTCACACTTTTAAATGTCTGAAAGCAAGTTCAAGCTGTCTGACCTAAAGCAGCAGCACAGTGTAGCAGGTTAAGGTAACTGTTCTCAGTAAGGCATCAAAACCTTAGAGATATCTTTGATGTCAGCTTATTCACTGAGATAGAGAAGATATTGCTCATGGCATTTTTTTATAACTCAGGTTATGTTATTGAGGTCCACAGTATATATTACAAAAGTAATTTGCTAAATGTCTTTGATCATTTTTACATACCTCCACTTTGGGAAAAATATTGTACTTATATAATTTCTCCTGGTTTAGATAAGGATCTTACCACTCAATTTCATAAGTGATTCTTGATTTTTCAAGTTAGTTTTTAACTGGCAGGGAAACTTTAAATTTCCTTACTTAAGAAAGCCTTGGGGATTTCAGTTTCCTAAATAAGAACAAATTGCTCCATTTTGTTAATGCAGGTTTTTTTTTTTAATCTCTGTTATCCATAAAAGTTCATTCATAAATTTTTACATAAAACTGTGTTTATTCTTGTATGTCATGCCTAACCCTCATATTTGTACTCTAAATCATTGTTTAAATGAGCTGAGACCTGAATTCTATAATAATCACAATGAAGCAGGTTGTGAAAGAATATTAAAATATAGAGATACTTATTTGAACTTGCTGTTAGTAACTAGAAATTAAAAATAATTTGGACAGCACTTGGGTTAAAAAAGGAAAGTTTAAGAGCTATTAATTTTCATTCATCTGCTCAGAAAAATCCTACATTAATATCAGATACATGGATGATTATAAGATAAAAATCTTGTTTGATATTAAATATTTCTTATAGTTAATATTTACTCAAAATGATAAACATTGTAATTTAATTTTTTTTTTTTTTTTAGCCAAAAGTAGTCAATTAAATGATATGGAATTGGTATGACCAAGTGAGACAAGGCTCTTCAAACATTTGCCAACTTATATGGTGGGTTAAAAATTCCTCTCATACAAGTTAGGTACAGGTATAACTCCAAATTAAAATGCAATATTATATTTAGGTAATCAATTTTTAGAGTATTTCTTAATGCTTAGGTGATACAACCCTCAAACCAGTCATTTAAGGTAGATAAAGGTCGTAAGAATATGAATGCAATAGTATTATTCCTTTCCCAAATGAAAAGTAAGATTACCCTCTGAAAATGAAATATGGGAGATCGTCCTACTTGCAGAAATGCCACAGTCCATGAGGTTGCCTCTAACAGCATTATCAAAAACTTTAGAAAATACTAAAAATGAATCAAGTATGTCCTGTCTATGCACCCTAGAATGTATGATTGCTGAACCATTTAAACTAAGCAAGGCTCTATGATAACAAGTTGAAGGTCTGCAAGAAATTTGTATATGAAGAGTTCAATAAGTAGAAAAATCACAGTATAGTTTCAATATTCTGCCAAGAAGAGGTTTCCCTAATGAACTAGCACAAATATTTATTTCTATGTCTTTTTTGAGACAGATTAGATATACCAGGCTAATGTTACTTGATGTCACAGGCAATTAAAGTCCTTCAACTTACATCTCTTGCTCTGTTTCTAGGATAACAAGATGACATCCTATCTTGACAATAAATTTGCTTAACCTGAATGTTTCCAGTGGGAAAGAAAAACACTCTTCAGTGTGGATCATTTAGGTTCAGCTCAGAAATGATAAAATTATGAGGTACTTTGGTAAGATGCTGATGTAAACCAAACTCATTTTTGTTACATAGAAATGAAAAATCTGTGGAAAAGATCTAACCCTCCAACTCCAGGGTCCTATCGAAATGAGTATTCACTACAAAATATTAAAAGGATAACAAGCATAATTAGAAACTGGGAAAGATGCCATGAACATGTTACAAACTTCATGTATTTATTTTAGTCTGATTCATTAGGTGCTAACTAGACGCCTGGCATATTTCTAAGTGCATGTGATATATTAGTGAATAAAAGACCCAAAGATCCCCATATCTTTATGGAGTTCACATTTTAGTTGGAGGATTCAGAAACTAATGGCAAACATAAATATAAGTAAATAATATAGTATGTTCAGTTCAGTTCAGTCACTCAGTTGTGTCTGACTCTTTGCGACCCTGAATCACAGCACGCCAGGCCTCCCTGTCCATCACCAACTCCCAGAGTTCACTCAGATTCACGTCCATAGAGTCAGTGATGCCATCCAGCCATCTCATCCTCTGTCGTCCCCTTCTCCTCCTGCCCCCAATCCCTCCCAGCATCAGAGTCTTTTCCAATGAGTCAACTCTTCGCATGAGGTGGCCAAAGTACTGGAGTTTCAGCTTTAGCATTAGAAAGCAATTAAGTCCTTTGGAGAAAGGAAAACTCAAGCAGGGTCAGGGATGTTGTGAACCTTGGAAATGAAAAGGCAATTTGTGTTGTTAAATAAGGAGGCCAGAGTAGATTACGTTGAGAAGGAAAAATGCAGCAAAGATTCAAAAGAGGAGAGGGAGTTAGACAAATAGGTAACTGGGGGAAGTGCATACCCGCCAGAGGCAAGAGCTAGCAGAAGGCCCTAGGTGAATGTAATTTGAAGGTTTTCTCATGTATTACTACCATGGCTCAAATTAAGGGTAAACAAGAGGATTGACTGACTGCCCTTGCCC
Organism: Cephalophus harveyi; assembly: GCA_006410635.1. NCBI lineage: Eukaryota > Metazoa > Chordata > Mammalia > Artiodactyla > Bovidae > Cephalophus > Cephalophus harveyi. The sequence goes on along the minus strand of SJYT01067188.1, from coordinate 69,881 downwards.
ACCCTGAAGCAATGCAAATACTTGGAGAAGAATCTAGAGGAAGCCAGCTGACTATATAACTATAGGGCCATGGAATAGACAACAGTAGTAACATCAGCGGAACAGTTCATATCTTTAGCTCCAGAAAAACCTTTTTGCATAGATTTACTCAAAGAAGGAAGAGAACAGAACATTTCTTACCTCTATTCAATAATAATTGATTAGTTCTTAGATCAATAAAGTCACACATTTCTGAAAAAAGAAAACTTTAAAATTAATAAACACATTGAAATGACTTTTGTAACAAATATGGTGAATTTAGCCTATGGTTTCCACTTGCTCCACTTCCCAAAATGTGGATAAATGATCAAAGGAATAAGAGGACATTTATGTCAGCCTGGAAACCAGGGAAGGGTTTATGAGGAAACTGGAAAACTTAGACCAAGCAAGAAACTAGTTTGAAGGAAGATTTGGTGACTCGTATGAGTCACCAGATAGAAAACTGATGAGGCAAATAAATGAAAATAGTGCATTCCAGCTGCAATCCTGAGTTCAGAGCAGCAGAAGTAAAGGGCAAAGGCTGATTGAGGGGAAGTTGGTAGGCAGCACATAAATTGAACATCTCAATGCACCGTCTCAACTTATATCTCACACACACACACACACACACACACACATATATAAGGTTATTAACCACTATTTGTGAAAATACACCTGGAATATATTGGCAGCTGTTAATTTTTAAAACACAGCAATAGAGGACTTAGATACTACAGTAAGATTCTTTTCCCTCTTTTTAACTATGAATTTCTGGTAAACAAAAATAGATTAATCACAATCCTTGGTTTATTATATACTGACCTAATTTGCCTGTGCAAAGGATTTTCTCATTTGGTCTTTTTCAAACACACCAACCCAGCCAAAAAATATGTAATATAAAATTACTTTTACCTATTTGTATAATAGAGCTTACTTCCTTTTTTGTCTCCTGGCCTCTCTCCTAGAGGGGATAACTATATTAAATTTTATGTTTGCCATTTTTTTTTTTTAAGAGCTCTCTCTCTCTCACATGCGTGCACACACACACTTATATATATGTGGCTAATATATATATGGCTTTATATATATGGCTAATCAATGTTTAGTTTTGCTTGATTTTTAATTTCATGACAGGAACTCATATGAATGTAGTCTTCTGGGTCTTAGTTTTTGACAAATATTATATTGATATTACAAAGATTCATATTGCAAAGATTCATCCATGGGTTTGCACTGAGCACAGATGTGTGGCTTCTTTGGAAGTTCTGCAGTTGCCACAGCACAGCAGTTTTCTGACACAAGTGAAGCAATCACTGGCTGACCTTTTGTTGCCTCTCTAGAACATCTGTATCAGCTTCAACTCTTGATGGCTTAGCCATGAAGTCATACTTCTAATGAGCCCAAACAGTAAGGCTCCTTCTTAGGTGAACACTGTAAGGCAAGTGCAGAGAAAAAGAGTGCAAGCCAGGCAGCCAGGTAAGAAAAGGGACATTTATGGGAGAGAAGAGAGAAGGTGACTGGCCCTTAAGGAGAACCAGTGTCCTCCCTTTCTGACGTGGTCTTTCTTATACCCCACCAATGAAAAATTCTCTGAAGGAATGGCTAATTTTTAGCCTGTAGTCGAGTCCTGTGGTCTGGAAGTCAGGAATCGGTGGTCTTGCAGCTTTGAGAAGGTAGGTGCCAGTGAGAAAACAGAATGCCATTTGGGCAATTTGGTCAGTCTCCAGGATCACTGTGATTTTATTCTTTGTTTGCAAGGTCAATATAATGAGCCATATTAACAATGAGACCCCATGTGGGCCCTATCATTTCAGCCTTTTTGATTTAGGATAAGGGCCAAAGGTGAATCTTCTGTAACTACTTCCTGAGGGACAGGGACGTCATAGGGGTAAGACAAGAAAAGGCTAGAATGTGGGTCAAGGGGATTTTTGTGGGGGTTGAAGTTTTTGATAATTTGAGTGAGTTAGAAGTAGCTCATGGATAGATAGTTCGGTTAGTGAAGGCTTGTAAGTGGTCCTGAAGAAATTTTGAAAAATAATGCACTAAATATGGGCCAAATGAGATGGCTGGATGGCATCACTGACTCAATGGATGTGAGTCTGAGTGAACTCCGAGAGATGGTGATGGACAGGGAGGCCTGGCGTGCTGCGATTCATGGGGTCGCAAGGAGTCGGACACGACTGAGCGACTGAACTGAACTGATATATATGGCTAATCAATGTTTAGTTTTGCTTGATTTTTAATTTCATGACAGGAACTCATATGAATGTAGTCTTCTGGGTCTTAGTTTTTGACAAATATTATATTGATATTACAAAGATTCATATTGCAAAGATTCATCCATGGGTTTGCACTGAGCACAGATGTGTGGCTTCTTTGGAAGTTCTGCAGTTGCCACAGCACAGCAGTTTTCTGACACAAGTGAAGCAATCACTGGCTGACCTTTTGTTGCCTCTCTAGAACATCTGTATCAGCTTCAACTCTTGATGGCTTAGCCATGAAGTCATACTTCTAATGAGCCCAAACAGTAAGGCTCCTTCTTAGGTGAACACTGTAAGGCAAGTGCAGAGAAAAAGAGTGCAAGCCAGGCAGCCAGGTAAGAAAAGGGACATTTATGGGAGAGAAGAGAGAAGGTGACTGGCCCTTAAGGAGAACCAGTGTCCTCCCTTTCTGACGTGGTCTTTCTTATACCCCACCAATGAAAAATTCTCTGAAGGAATGGCTAATTTTTAGCCTGTAGTCGAGTCCTGTGGTCTGGAAGTCAGGAATCGGTGGTCTTGCAGCTTTGAGAAGGTAGGTGCCAGTGAGAAAACAGAATGCCATTTGGGCAATTTGGTCAGTCTCCAGGATCACTGTGATTTTATTCTTTGTTTGCAAGGTCAATATAATGAGCCATATTAACAATGAGACCCCATGTGGGCCCTATCATTTCAGCCTTTTTGATTTAGGATAAGGGCCAAAGGTGAATCTTCTGTAACTACTTCCTGAGGGACAGGGACGTCATAGGGGTAAGACAAGAAAAGGCTAGAATGTGGGTCAAGGGGATTTTTGTGGGGGTTGAAGTTTTTGATAATCTGAGTGAGTTAGAAGTAGCTCATGGATAGATAGTTCGGTTAGTGAAGGCTTGTAAATGGTCCTGAAGAAATTTTGAAAAATGATGCACTAAATATGGGCCAAAAGTTAGAATAAGGATAAGGAGAAGGAGAGGGCCTAGAAGGTAGGACCTAGGGCATCCAATTCCAATTGCTTAACCAGTTTTCCCATGAATTACTGAGGTGTTGATATATTCTCAAGGCTCTGTTTGTCATATTTCTTGCTGCTTTCTTTACAACGCCTGATTTATTGGCTTACAAGCAGCAGACTTCCTCCAAAAATAGGCACAGGCTTCCTTTTTCTGCTGTGAGGAGGTCTAATCCTCTTCTGTTTTAGAAGACCAAGGCTGTCAGGGAATCTAGCTGGTTTAGAATAGTGATAAGGCTGTTAGTTATTTCTTCTAGGCTGTGAGTGAGGTGTTTAGAAAGGCTTTGATAGTAATTTAAAGAGGTTGTGAGTCCTGTAGTCCCTGTCCCAATCCCAGCCACTATTCTTAAACTGATTAAGAGAGGAATGAATTGAATTGCCTGTCTGGGTCAGTTATGAGTTAGTGGGACAGGAAAGGTCTGATTGTAAGGAGCAATAGAAATATCTAGGGCCAGATATACCAGGGTGCATGTTCCTGTCCAGTTAGTGAGAAACCATACATAGGTAGTGCTTCCACATAAGAATAATATTCCAGGAGTAAGAAGACAACAGCTGAAATCGATACAAATAGGAGTCTTTCTGGGAACTTGTTAGTGGTCTCTGAAACTAACAGTGTACTCATCAGTGCAGCCCCTACAAGAGTATTTTCACCATATGCACAAGGAAGTCTCCCTGAGAAAGTAAGAGAAAGTCCTGCAGTTCCCGAGACATGGTAGATGGGTGAGCCTGAAGGGAAGGAGAGATGTGAAGTGTGATTACAGAGGTGTGGTGGTATAGTTCCTAGCTGGGGGTGAGAATTGTTTATAGAATTTTGTCTGGAAAATCAGAAAGGAGCCTGTTGTTGTAAACAAATGTCAGAGGTTGTGGGTCCTCCTATAGCTGGTCCTTTATGAGTAGAAGTGAGATCTGTAAGGAGGGAGGTCAGTATCTTGTCAGAATTGTGAATTTGATTAATTGAATATAAATAACGTGTGATAAAAAGAGAGATTCTCCGCTATGTATAAAGAGAAGTGTTTATGTGAGTCTGTTTATCTGTGGAAATGAGCAGTGCTGATTTTCTGGGTGAGGAGGTGGATAAACAAATCCAACAATCATGGGCCAGGGTCAGGATTGAGGTACTGAGTAAAGGATGGGTCAGATTTAGAGTTCTGAATAGGTAGGCAAGGTTTGGGACAGGGTGAGTTATAGGCAGAGTATTAATATGACTTTTGGACTGTAAAAGAAGACAGATTAAGAGTAAAAAGCTGATGTGATGTCTCATGTCCAAGGGGAGAAAAAGATAAAAGTAAGAATCCAGGTGTAGAAATCAAGTTGGGTTGGTGTGAACTCTATGAAATCTCCCTGGAGACAAAGATCTGTTATAAAGTCAAGGAGTAAACAGAGATCAGTAACAGTGGTGTTTCCAGGAAAGGGTAGGGCTTGTATTACATCCGTAGGATGAACGAAAAAACAAAATAGTTCCAGAAAAACATCTATTTCTGCTTTGACTATGACAAAGCCTTTGACTGTGTAGATCACAATAAACTGTGGAAAATTCTGAAAGAGATGGGAATACCAGACCACCTGACCTGCCTCTTGAGTAATCTGTATGCAGGTCAGGAAGCAACAGTAAGAACTGGACATGGAAAAACAGACTGGTTCCAGATCGGGAAAGGACTACAAAGCTGTAAATTATCATGCTGCTTATTTAACTTATATGCAGAGTACATCGTGAGAAATGCTGGGCTGGATGAAGCACAAGTTGGAATCAAGATTGCCAGGAGAAATATCAATAACCTCAGATACACAGATGACACCACCCTTATGGCAGAAAACAAAGAAGAACTATGATGAAAATGAAAGAGGAGAGTGAAAAAGTTGGCTTAAAACTCAACATTCAGAAAACGAAGATCATGACATCTAGTCCCATCACTTCATGGGAAATAGATGATGAAACAGTGGAAACAGTGAGAGACTATTTTGGGGGGCTCCAAAATCACTGCAGATGGTGATTTCAGCCATGAAATTAAAAGACACTTGCTCCTTGGAAGAAAAGCTATGACCAACCTAGATAGCATATTAAAAAGCAGAGACATTACTTTGCCAACAAAAGTCCATCTAGTCAAAGCTATGGTTTTTCCAGTAGTCATGTATGGACGTGAGAGTTGGAAAGCTAACATAAAGAAAGCTGAGCACCGAAGAATTGATGCTTTTGAACTGTGGTTTTGGATGACTCTTGAGAGTCCCTTGGACTGCAAGGAGATCCAACCAGTCCATCCTAAAGGAAATCAATCCTGAATATTCATTGGAATATTTCAGGCCTGGAGTGCTGCAGTCCATTGGGTTGCAAAGAGTCAGACACGACTGAGCAACTGAACTGAATTGTGTTACTATGTGAAGGATAGAAAATAATGAATTTATCTAGGATGATCACAGTAAGAGGAGCTGCTGCTGCTGCTGTCATGTCAGTCACGTCTGACTCTGTGCGACCCCATAGATGGCAGCCTACCAGGCTCCTCTGTCCCTGGGATTCTCTAAGGAAGAGTACTGGAGTGGGTTGCCATTTCCTTCTCCAAATAAGAGGAGGGCCAGGCCCAGAAAAACAAGAACTATGGAGAAGTAGGTAAAACAGAGGGAAAGTTTTTGAATGATAATCCATTTAGTGGGAGATACAGTGTAAAGTTCTATTGTGAATAAGGTAAGAGGGGGAAATCCCAATCCAATTAGTAACCAATATATTTGTTTTTGTTATACTTATCAATATTTGTTTCTGGATGCTTTGTTTCTTCTGGAACCCAATCCAGTCAAAGCCTGGTGGGTCACAGAACAGTGCTGGTGTAGAGAGGAGTGTATGAGTGGGGAAGGGTTCTTGGCAGAGATGGAGAGTCTTCTGGGGCCCGCTTTAATCCAGAGATATGAAACCAAGAGGAATGATCTGCTAGTTTAGCAGCTGTTAGTGTGGTTAGAATGACCTCAAACGGACTAGTCCATTGAGGCTGGAGATCCATATAACGTGAGATTTTAAGGAGGACTCAGTGCCCGAGTATGAGTGTTAAGTCATCTGATTTCGTTTGATGAGGTTTTGAAAAGAGTGAACTGCATGTTCTCTCGTGAGGTGTCTAATAAGGTTAAGGGTGGGAAGATAATCTCCCAGCAAGGGACTTTCAATAGGGAACTGACCTAAGAGAGGAGGGCTTCCACACATGAGCTCAAAAGGACTGAAGAAAGATGGGTCCTGAGGAGTAGCCCTCAGTCGTCTTCAACTTTTGTGCGGACCACATGGATTGCAGCACACCAGGCTTACCTGACCATCACCAATTCCCGAAGCTTACTCAAACTCTTCTCTTGTCATCCAACCATCTAACCCCCCTGCCGCCCCCTTCTCTTCCTGCCTTCAATCTTTCCCAGCATTAGGGTCTTTTCCAATGAGTCAATTCTTCACATCAGGTGGCCAAAGTATTGGAACTTCAGCTTCAGCATCAGTCCTTTCAATGAATATTCAGGACTGATTTCCTATGGGATGGGCTTGTTGGATCTCCTTGCTGCCCAAGGGACTCTCAAGAGTCTTCTCCAACACCACAGTTTAACAGCATCAGTACTTTAGCACTCAGCTTTCTTTATAGTCCAACTCTCACATCCATACATGACTACTGGAAAAATCAAAGCTTTGACTAGATGGACTTTTGTTGGCTAAGTAATGTCTCCACTTTTTAATATGCTATCTAGGTTGGTCATAGCTTTTCTTCCAAGGAGCAAGCGTCTTTTAATTTTATGGCTGCAGCCACTATCTGCAGTGATTTTGGAGCCCCCACAAATAAAGTCGCTCACTGTCTCCATTATTTCCCCATCTATTTGCTATCAAGTGATGGGACCAGATGCCATGATCATTGTTTTCTGAATGTTGAGCTTTAAGACAACTTTTTCACTCTCCTCTTTTGCTTTCATCAAGAGGCTCTTTAGTTCTTATTTGCTTTCTGCCATAAGGGTGGTCAGCTGCATATCTGAGGTTACTGACATTTCTCTTGGCAATCTTGATTCCAGGTTGTGGTTCATCCAGCCAGGCATTTCACATGATGTACTCTGCATATAAGTTAAACAAGCAGGGTGACTATATACAGCCTTGACATCCTCCTTTTCCAGTTTGGATCCTGTCTGTTGTTTCACCAACTGTGGTGTTGGAGAAGACTCTTGAGAGTCTTTTGGACTACAAGGAGATCCAACCAGTCCATCCTAAAGGAGTTCAGTCCTGGGTATTTATTGGAAGGACTGATGTTGAAGCTGAAACTCCAATACTTTGGCCATCTGATGCGAAGAGCTGGTTTATTTGAAAAGACCCTGATGCTGGGAAAGATTGAGGGCAGGAGAAGGAGGGGACGACAGAGGATGAGATGGTTGGATGGCATCACTTACTCGATGGACATGGGTTTGGGTGGACTCCGGGAGTTGGTGATGGACAGGGTGGCCTGGTGTGCTGGGATTCATGGGGTCGCAAAGAGTCGGACATGACTAAGCAACTGAACTGAATTGAACTGTTGTTTCATGTACAGTTCTAACTGTTTTTTGACCTGCATACAGATTTCACAGCAGGTCTTAGGAGAACTAACAACCCAAAAAGATGTCCTTTTCCTTATAGGAGACTGCAATGCAAAAGTAGGAAGTCAAGAGATACCTGGAGTAATAGGCAAATTGGGCCTTGGAGTACAAAACAAAGCAGGTCAAAGGCTAACAGAGTTTTCCCAAGAGAATGCACTGGTCATAGCAAACACCCTCTTCCAACAACACAAGAGAAGACTCCACACATGGACATCACCAGATGGCTAATACTGAAATCAGATTGATTATATCTTTGCAGCCAAAGATGGAGAAGCTGTATACAGGCTGCAAAAACAAAACCAGGAGCTGACTTGTGGCTCAGATCATGAACTCCTGATTGCCAAATTCAGACTTAAATTGAAGAAAGGAGGGAAAACTGCTAAACATTTAGGTCATTCAATTATGACCTAAATTCAATCCTTAAGATTATACATTGGAAGTGACAAATAGATTCATGGGATTAGTTTCGATAGAGTACCTAAAGAACTATGGATGGAGCTTCATGACATTTTACAGGAGGCAGGGATCAAGACCATCCCCAAGAAAAAGAAATGCAAAAAGGTGAAATGGTTGTTTCAGGAAGCCTTACAAATAGCTGAGAAAAGAAAAGACATGAAAGGTAGAGGAGAAAAGGAAAGCTATACCCATTTGAATGAAGAACTCCAAAGAATAGCAAGGAGAGATAAGAAAGCCTTCCTCTGCGATCAATGCAAAGAAAGGAAAACAATAGAATGGGAAAGACTAGCGATCTCTTCAAGAAAATGAGATACCAAGGGAACATTTCATGCAAAAATGGGCATAATAACGAACAGAAATGATATGGACCTAACAGAAGCATTAGGTATTAAGAAAAGATGGCAAGTATACACAGAAGACCTATACAAAAAAAGATCTTCATGACCCAGATAACCACGATGGTGTGATCACTCACCTGGAGCCAGACATCCTGGACTACAAAGTCAAGTGGGCCTTAGAAAGCATCACTGTGAACAAAGCTAGTGGACATAATGGAATTCCAGCTAGCCATTTCAAATCCTAAAAGATGATGCTGTGAAAATGCTGCACTCAATATGCCAGCAAATCTGCAAAACTCAACAGTGGCCACAGGACTGAAAAATGTCAGTTTTTATTCCAATCCCAAAGAAAGACAATGCCGAAGGATTCTCAGCCTCCCACACAATTGCACTCATGTCACACACTAGCAAAGTAATACTCAAAATTCCCCAAGCCAGGCTTCAACAGTATGTAAACCCTGAACTTCCAGATTTTCAATTTTTATTTAGAAAAGGCAGAGGAACTAGAGATCAAATTGCAAACATCTGTTGGATCATTGAAAGAAGGTTAGGATAGGTGATAAGAGGTCTTAAGAGATAAAGAGGTTTACTGCCTATGTGTAGGGCCTGATGAACGTCTGTTAGAATCTGTGTAGCCTGAGATTGTGGAAGGACATAGCCGTCCTGCTTTTGTAACTAGCCTCCTTGTTCCCTCTTGTAGTAACTGTGTTTCTTCTTCAGGGAGGTAGAGGGGCTTAATGTTGGGGATTACTGTAAGTTGTTGAGCTGGTGACTGGAGTGAGGCTTGTTTTGCTTCTCTGTCTGTGGCATCATTGCCTCTGTGACATGCAATCTGAGACCATTTGATGACCTTGGCAGTGTATGATGCCTACCTCAGTTGGCATGTTAACTGCTTTTAAAAGTTGGAGTGTAAGTGAGGCATTAGTTATGAGCAAGCTTTTAGTAGATAGGAGACCTCGTTCCTTGCGGATGGCAGCAGGTCAGTGTATGATGCGGAAAGTATATTTAGAGTCAGTGTGTGTATTTGCTCTCTTGTTAGCTGTGAGGGTAAGGGCTCTAGTTAGTGCAATAAATTCTGCCTTTTGGGAAAAGGATTCCGAGGGGAGAGGTTAGGATTCAACAATTTCAGTTTCAGAGACAATTGCATATCCAGCTACTTTTTTCCTTTTGATGTCATAGAGGAGCTGCCATCAATATACCATGTAAAGTCAGGGTTATTTAAAGGGGTTGATGAAATGTTGGAGAAATGGGGCATCAGGTCTTCTAATGCCTCTTTGCAAGTGTGGATGGGGGGCTCAGAAGAATTACGTATAAGGGTGGCAGGGTTAAAAGTAGGACAGCAATCAAAGGAGAACTCAGGAGATTCGAGAAGGGTGACATGGATTAGTTGGATGTGGGAAGGAAATAGAAGGGTCATGGATTTGTGAGAAAGTAAGTCCTTAAAGTCATGTGGTGAACGAATGACAGTTGGTGCTCCAAAAGCAAATTATTTACTTTCTTGAGGGGGGAGTGCAGCTGCTCCCAGAGCATGTAGGCAGGCTGGCCATCCCTGAATTGTGGTATCTAATTGCTTTGATAGATAAGCAACAGGGGTGAAGGAAGGGCCCTGATTTTGTCCCAAAACTCCTAGGGCAATTTTGTATCTCTCAGTAGTGTAGAGTATAAAGGGGTGAGAAAGGTCAGGCAGTATTAGAGCTGGGGCTGAGAGAATGGCTTGCTTAAGGGTGTAAAAGCCTGAATGGATATTTAATTTTAGCTCTAGGGGTTCTGAAAAATCTCCTTGGTTGGCTTGATATAGGAGTTGTGCCAAGAGTGCAAAATTAGGAAACCAGAGGGGCAGATGTCCAGCTAACCCCGAGAAGGACAGGATCTCTGTTTTTGATATAGGGAGTGGTAGGGTGGACATAAGGGACTTGCTATCGGTAGTAATATATCTTTTTGTTGGTGTTAAAAGGACCCCAAGATAGGTGACTCTAGGAAGAGAGTGCTGAACTTTGGTGGGAAATACTTGATAGCCTCGATCAGCTAGAAAATTGAGCAGTGCTATAGTGTGTTGTTGAGAGTGTATAAGCGAAGGACTACAAAGGAGGAGATTATCCACATATAGGAGTAAGGTTAAGAGAGGTTAGGTCTGATGCTAGAGCTTGGCCAAAGAAATGAGGGCTATCACGGAAGCCTTATGGGAGGACTGTCCATATCAGCTGTTGAGAGCAATGATTGTCTGGATCAGTCCAGGTAAAGGCAAAGAGGTCTTGAGAGTCTGGGTGTAAAGGGATAGTAAAGAAGACATCTTTGAGGTCTAGAACAGTAAAGTGGGTAGTGGAAGAGGGAATGAAAGAGAAAAGAGTAGAGGGATTTGGAACTACTGGGTGTATGGGGATAACAGTTGTATTGATAAGTCTCAGGTCCTGGGCCAGGTGATAGGAGCCATTTGGCTTTTTGACAGGTGGGATAGGCGTGTTATAGGGAGAGTGAGTTGGGCACAAGAGGCCCTAACATAGGAGTTTAGTGACGATAGCCTTTAACCCTTGTTGATATTTTTGAGAGATGGAGTGGTTGATTGGGGAATTTAGAGAGGTCTTTGAGACAGATATGAATTGGAGCATGGTGAGAGGAAACAGACAGGTTATTTGTATCCCAAACTATGGGATTTATGAATGAGGAGGGCAATGGGGAGGGGGTAGAGGAGGTGGTATTGAGAAGCAGTAGCCAGGCTAGATCAGAGAGTGGGCTTAGGGTAGTAACAGAGGCTTTGAATTTTGAGAGAAGGTCTCTCCCAAGAATAGGAATAGGGCATTTTGGAAGTATGAGAAAACAATGGGAAAATGAGGTATTTTGAAATGTGTAAGGTAGAAGCTTGGCTATTTGTGGTGTAGATACTAAACCATCAAACCCCATAACAGAGAGCTGAAAGACCTTGATTTTTCTAGAGAAGGCAGGCATAGCAGAATAAGTGGCCCCCATATCAACAAGAAAGGAGAACATCTCACCTGCCACTGTAAGAGTTACCCTGCGCTCCGTAGAGGTGATGAGAGTGGGGATCTGGGACCCTGGGCACCTTCAACCTCCAGCAGCAAGTCCGAGGAGGCTGGGCAGAGCTCGGTCAGGACTCCTGCTCAGGACCAGGAGGGGATGTCTGGATCCCTAGAGGAGGATTTGGGCAGTTGACCTTCCAATGTCCCTTTATGCCACAGCTGGGACATGGACCTGGAGGGGGCCTTGGCTTTAGGCATGAGCGGGCCTTCTTTGCCACATTTGAGGCAGGGTCCAGGTGTCTTCCTTTTTGTGTTGGTTGATGGAGGCTTGGAGCCATGTAGGGTAGTGGCTAAAAGGTGGTATTCGGCTTGATCTTATTGGGCCTTCTCTAGCTTTGCCTGTTTTTCTCAGCTATTGAAAAATCTTAAAGGCTAAATTTAAAAGATGTCATTGAGGGGTTTGAGGGCCTTCTTCTGCTTTTTTTAGTTTCTTTTGGATATCTGGGGTTGACTGGGAGATAAAATGGGTATTAGGGACAATGGTGCCCTCTGCTGAAGTGGGGTCTACTTTTGTATATTTTTGTAGGGCTTCTGTTAACCTTGCTAGAAATTGTGCTGGGTTTTTGTCGAGCCTTTGATTTATTTCCTGGAGCTTATCAAAGTTGACAGCTTTATGCCCTGCCTTTTGAAGGCCCACAATGAGGCAAGCAACCATATGATTACGGGCTGCTCCTTCAGGTCTCCCTGCCTGATAATCCCAGTTGGGGTCATCTCAGGGGACGGCCGTTGTCCCTAAGGGCTTAATGTCCTCTGTCCTGTGTATCTCATCAGCATGCACCTGAGAGGTTTGCCATATTCATTCCTTGTCTTCTGAGAGAAGAGTGGAGGAAATTATGTTGTAAATATCATGCCAGGTTAAGTCAAAGACTGGGTTCAATTCAGTTCAGTCGCTCAGTCGTGTCCAACTCTTTGTGATTCCATGAACCGCAGCATACAAGCCTCCCTGTCCATCACCAATTGCCAGAGTTTACCCAAACTCATATTCTTAATTGTGCTGGGTTTTTGTCGAGCCTTTGATTTATTTCCTGGAGCTTATCAAAGTTGACAGCTTTATGCCCTGCCTTTTGAAGGCCCACAATGAGGCAAGCAACCATATGATTACGGGCTGCTCCTTCAGGTCTCCCTGCCTGATAATCCCAGTTGGGGTCATCTCAGGGGACGGCCGTTGTCCCTAAGGGCTTAATGTCCTCTGTCCTGTGTATCTCATCAGCATGCACCTGAGAGGTTTGCCATATTCATTCCTTGTCTTCTGAGAGAAGAGTGGAGGAAATTGTGTTGTAAATATCATGCCAGGTTAAGTCAAAGACTGGGTTCAGTTCAGTTCAGTCGCTCAGTCGTGTCCAACTCTTTGTGATTCCATGAACCGCAGCATACAAGCCTCCCTGTCCATTACCAATTGCCAGAGTTTACCCAAACTCATGTTCTTTGAGTCGGTGATGCCATCCAACCATCTTATCCTCTATCGTCCCCTTCTCCTCCTGCCCTTAATCTTTCCCAGCATCAGGGTCTTTTCAAATGAGTCAGCTCTTCACATCAGGTGGCCAAAATATTGGAGTTTCAGCTTCAATATCAGTCCTTCCAATGAACATCCAGAGCTGATCTCCTTCAGAATGGACTGGTTGGATCTCCTTGCAGTCCAAGGGACTCTCCAGTGTCTTCTCCAACACCACAGTTCAAAAGCATCAATTCTTTGGTGCTCAGCTTTCCTTATGGTCCACCTTTCACATCCATACATGACTTCTGGAAAAACCAGAGCCTTGACTAGACGGACCTTTGTTGGCAAAGTAGTCTCTGCTTTTTAATATGCTATCTAGGTTGGTCATAACTTTCCTTCCAAGGGGTAAGTGTCTTTTAATTTCATGGCTGAAATCACCATCTGCAGTGATTTTGGAGCCCCAGAAAAGAAAGTCAGCCACTGTTTCCCCATCTATTTCCCATGAAGTGATGGGACCAGATGCCATGATCTTCGTTTTCTGAATGTTGAGTTTTAAGCCAACTTTTTCACTCTCCACTTTCACTTTCATCAAGAGGCTCTTTAGTTCTTCTTTGCTTTCTGCCACAAGGGTGGTGTCATCTGCATATCTAAGGTTATTGATATTTCTCCCAGCAATCTTGATTCCAGCTTGTGCTTCATCTAGACCAGCGTTTCTCATGATGTACTCTGCATATAAGTTAAATAAGCAGGGTGACAATATACAGCCTTGATGTACTCCTTTTCTTATTTGGAACCAGTCTGTTGTTTCATATCCCATTTTAACTGTAGCTTCCTGAACTGCATATAGGTTTCTCAAGAGGCAGGTCAGGTGGTCTGATATTCCCACCTCCTTTATAATTTTTCACAGTTTATTGTGATCTACACAGTCAAAGGTTTTGGTGTAGTCAATAAACAGAAATAAAATTTTTTTGGAGCTCTCTTGCTTTTTCGATGATTCAGTAGATGTTGGCAATTTGACCTCTGGTTCCTCTGCCTTTTCTAAAACCAGCTTGAATATCTGGAAGTGCACAGTTGACATATTGCTGAGGCCTGGCTTAGAGAATTTTGAGCATTACTTTACTAGCGTGTGAGATGAGTGCAATTGTGTGGTAGTTTGAGCATTCTTTTGCATTGCCTTTCTTTGGGATTGGAATGAAAACTGATCTTTTCCAGTCCTGTGGCCACTGCTGAGTTTTCCAAATTTGCTGGCATACTGAGTGCAGCACTTTCACAGCATCATCTTTTAGGATTTGAAATAGCTCAACTGGAACTCCATCACCTCCACTAGCTTTGTTCATAGTGATGCTTCCTAAGGCCCATTTGACTTCACATTCCAGGATGTATGGTTCTAGGTGAGTGTGAGTGGTCACACCATTGTGATTATCTGGGTCATGAAGATGTTTTTTGTACAGTTTTTCTGTGTATTCTTGCCACCTCTTCTTCATATCTTCTGCTTCTGTTAGGTCCATACCCACGTCCAAGTTCAGAGGTGGTGGCCGAGAGGAGCTACCCCATGTCCAAGGTAAGGAGGAGTGGCTGTGCTTTGCTGGAGCAGCCATGAAGAGATATCCCACATCCAAGCTAAGAGAAACCCAAGTAAGACGGTAGGTGTTGTGAGAGGGCATCAGAGGCAACAGTCTGAAACCACAATCACAGACAACTAGCCAATCTGATCACAGGGACCACAGCCTTGTCTAACTCAATGAAACTAAGCCATGCCATGTGGGGCCACCCAAGATGGACGGGTCATGGTGGAGAGGTCTGATAGAATGTGGTCCACTGGAGAAGGGAATGACAAACCACTTCAGTATTCTTGCCTTGAGAACCCCATGAACAGTATGAAAAGGCAAAAACATAGGACACTGACAGATGAACCTCCCAAGTCAGTGGCACCTAATATGTTATTGGAGATCAGTGGAGAAATAACTCCAGAAAGAATGAAGGGATGGAGTTAAAGGAAAAACAACACGCAGTTGTGGATGGGACTGAGGATAGAACAGGGTCTGATGCTGTAAAGAGTAAGAGTGGGTAAGATACTTGAATACTTTTAGATAATTATTAGGGTCTGAGGAGAAGGAGCCAAGACTTTTTCAGTCTGAGATAGATTGGTGAGGGAGAATGGGACATGAACCGAACAATGCTTTCTGCCCCAGCTACTTCCCATAAAGGGAGGAGTGAAGCAGGGAAAGGAGCGGGGTCCTGCTGTGAAGTTTCCTGTTTTAAAGTTGTTTGGACCAGCTATAGAGAGGGGATCTAGGGAGGTCAGGGTAAAGCCTTGAGACTCTTAGGGTAGAAGGTAGGGCTGAGGTATCAGGCTTTGCCTCTAGCACAGGCAGTGGAGGGGGTTTGGGAGCTGCGGTGGTGGTGGCCTGCGCTTGAGAAGGAGGGAGGGAGGAGGGGGTGTAAGGTGGAGGCTGTGGAACTAGATCTGGAGCAGCAGCAATGGGATTGGGAGCTATAGGGAGTGGGCTGTAGTCAGAGGGGTCAAAGGAAGAAGATAAGTCTGAACAGAGATCCGGAGACATTGTGTTAGGAGGATGTGGCCCCGAGTGGGCTAAAAGTATTTGAGAAGTAGAGCAGGGTTCACAGAGGGAGGGTTGACAGTGAAGAGCAAAGAAAGCCCATAAGGAATTTCTAACCACTTGCCTTTGTGGCGGTAGAAGTTATTGAGGTCCCATAGAGTTCTGTTTTCTGGCCTCTGGGACCTACTATCAAGTCTGTATTGAGGCCAGACAGTGTTAGAAGAGTAAATAAGTCTTTTTGGTCTTATCTCCTCATGGAAACCCAAGGCTTTTAGGTTGCAGAAAAGGCATCCTAGAGGAGTAGATTTTGAGGGCTGGAATTGAGAATTTCCCATTGCAGCCAAATACGGAGGTTAGACAAGGGCAAGAGAAAGTGAGGAGAAAGGTCTGAGAGAAAAGGCATCCCTGTTCTCAGGACTTTCTCAGAGAGTAATACTAGTCTGCTTTGAAATGGGCCACATCCTCCTAATACAATGTCTCCAAGAGGAGAATAGTGGAACAATTAAGGGAGGAGGCTGGGCTCTGCCCAGACCACATATTTCTCATTCTCGAAGTCAGGAGACCTCCCTGACCACACATACAGAAAGGCTCCTTGGAGGTCTCCCGATCTCTGTTCATGAAGGAGGTGGGAATACCAGAACACCTGAGACTTGCCAGGCCAAGGGATGTCCTTCTTATATGCCTTTCTGGTAGAATTACTTTGGCAAGAGATGCCTGTGCACACATGGAAGAGTCCTAAGATATACCAAATATAGACCATGAACCAGGCAAGTCAAAATGATTGGTCAAAGGAAAACCAGAAGAAATGCCCCATATAAATGATTTAAACTGCCAGGATAGCACGTCTCAGGGACTCTCCCTCTGAGTCTGTTCCTGTGTATATCCACACATACTGTACTCTTTTTTTTCTAATAAATACTGATTTCACTACTTTCTATCTTTGTGGAAATTCTTTTCTGCAAAGTTGAAGGGCCAGGGCCCTTGTCACAGACCACTGGTCTAGTGGCTGGGATTGAGTGCTTTCACTGCCATGACCCAGCCTTTATCTCTGGCTGGAAACCCAAGCCCCACTTCAAGCCATTGATGGCCGAGTCCACTCAGGATCAGAACCAAATCAGTGAAATAGTATCTAGTAAGAGTTTACTGCATACAAAAGAACAGTTTGCAAACCAGGAATCTTCAAATCCAAAATCTACATGAAGCTTAGAGGTACGAAGTTATAAAATGGCTTATAAAGTGAAAAAGAGCACATTGTTTAACCTTTACAATGAGTGGTTATTACAGTGGGGGTTTCCAGACCACAGGCAATTAGTTAAAACTGATTATACTATTTTGGGAAAATGACTTAGGTTTCTTTTATGATTATCAGAGGCATCACAAGAAATAACCCACGTTGTTTCACTTATGCTCATGAAATAAGCTAGATTTAATTTTGCTTATGTGACTTAAATGGTTTTATCTGCTTGGGGGATTCTCGGGCTTGGTCTCTTTTAGGTTTACTTTTAGCAACAGTAAGGGCTTCCCTTGTGGCTCAACTGGTAAAGAATCCACCTGCAATGCAGGAGACCTGGATTTGAAACCTAGGTTGGGAAGACCCCCTGAAGAATGAAAAAGCTACCCACTCCAGTATTCAGGCCTGGAGAATTCCATGGATTTAAGCTGTGAAGGGGGTCCACAGGGTTGCAAGGGGTCGGACACGACTGAGCGAATTTCGCTTTCACTAACAACAGTAAAAATAGCTCAAGGCAGGCTGTTTCTCAGAGACTCCTTGGCCCACATAAACTTCCAAATGGTGGCGTCAAGCTGCTTCCACTCTCACGCTCGTCCTTGTCCTGCCATTATGTAGCTGTTCCAGTCAAGCTTGCCAGAAAGACTTCCCCAGGAAGGACAGAGGCAATTTCCTAACGTTCAGGGCTTGCAATTTCTAAATTCTAGGAGATAAATATCTTGCTCATCCAAGGGCTTTCACTGAGTTCTCTCTGGTAGAATGATGAGGGCCTAAATGTTTCTACAGTTTATCAGGCAGTCAGTGGGAGAGCTGGACCAAAACCCCCTTCTCAAAGGTACTCCCAGTCTCTCTGAGAGCCCTCTCCACTTGGCTTGAAGGGTAGAGAAGCAGCTCTCTGCTCACTCACAAGGGTAAGTGAGTGGAAACAACCCCTCTTACTCAAAGGTAACTCACTGCACAGAAGAACACTTTCCTTTGAACCTTCCTAGTGAGAAATGGAATATTTCCTGCCATATCAGTAGATAAAAGATGTCGTAGTCATCAGCAATTGCAGCCACCTCAGACGGTGAGCTGATGAGCCCTGAGGGAACTCAGGAAGGGAAGAATACCTGCGATCTAACAGCCATCAAACTACAGTGAACCCTGAGGAAGCTCAGGATGTGAACAACACAGGAAACTGGTCCTGGATAACTAAGGTGATTTCAGTGAGCCCAGACTATTGCATCTTCTCATACATAGGAAAGTGCTAAATTTCTTAACTTGGGATACCTGGCTTTCTTTAATTTACAAACAAACTTTTGATGTTCAGACTATCTGCCCTTTGATGCAAAAACTTTTCTGTAACCTGTCCCCCAGCCCACCCCACTCACTATCACCTTGCCTCTTCTGAGCAATTCTCTCAGAGTTACTTGAAATTTGCATCCTGGGTTTAAGTTCTAAAAATTTCTGCCAAATAAAATGTAACTCTCAACTTTTAGGTTGCGTGTGTTTTTTCAGTTGACACTATCTGTCTATATGAAGTGAAGATCAGATTATCAGCTCAGAACCATTCTGTGATTTTTTATTTCTCTTTTGCTTTCTTTTTCCTGTCTTTTTTTTTTTTCTTTTAAGAGGTTGTTTCCATCAATTGTTTCCAGCTTAAACATTCAGCTAACATTTCTGAGCAAATTGGAAAATATCTCACACACTAGGTAGATATCAACTGCTGACATTAATTTTCAGAGGAGTGAAGTTTAAGGTGGGTAGTATAAGACCTTTGTTTCTTTTTTTGCATTGTTATAATGATTATGCACTATGCATCATTTCTTACAGTTTGAAAAACTACTTGGGGAAAACATGAAAATCTGATAGACTTAGTGGAAAACTATTAACAGAACGGGTAAGGGTGGCAAACCTGCAAATGTACTATTTCTAAGGGATTTGTTTTCTTGGCATGCATCTGATAAAATGATTATCTTTAAAGCAAGTAACGATTTGTATGCTTTCAAGTTGTACCAAGCTACTCAAAAGTAGGAAACTCTCTGTAGTTTGATTTCACAAAAGAGTCCTACCAGCCCAGTCATCCCCTTCCCCCTGTCCTTCCCTGCCCGCCCCCCCCTCCCACGACCTGGCAACCAAACACAGCAAAACACCTACTCATCTAAATAGGCAGGGAAACAGTGGAAACAGTGTCAGACTTTATTTCCTGTCTCTTATACACATCTTAGGAAACAACAATTAGGGTTATCAAGTTAAAACGGTGAAACATTCTAAAATACTCTATTGACATGTTTGTTTCAGAGTTGTTTCTGGGTATATAACGACTAACTCACTTTGAAAATTACTTAATTAAATCGAAAGATGGGGTAATCTTTTCTGAATTTGGAAAACTAAACGAAATTTTTTAAAAAATATGACTCCAGTGATAAAATTTTTAATGTGTTTAGAAGTTTAATTTACATGAATTTTTTCTCCCTATATTTAATCTCCCACTATTTCATTGTCCTTTTACATTACTATAAATTGAAGATCTGCTCATGTCAGTCTTCTGCATTAAAAAATTCAATTTTCAACATCTTCCTGTCAGTTGAAATTAACACTTCCTAGTATGATGCACAGAGTTGCCCATCATTATGCATTAGATCTCTTTTCATTTTAATTTCATTGCAGTTCTTCTCATGTATTCTACATTTCAGTATCATTGAAGAATTCACTGTTCCCTGAGCTCATCATAACCTATTACATACCTATTTCTTTGCTCCTTCTATTCTTTCTGGCTGTAATCCTGAAATGACTTTCTGCCCATGAACTACAAATTATCTTTCTTTTTTTTAAATTAATTATTTTAATTGGAGGATAACTGCAATATAGTGATGGTTTTGCCATACATCAACATGAATCAACTATAGGTACACATGTTCCTCCCAGTCATGAACCTCCCTTCTACCTCTCTCCTTTCCCTATCCCTTTAGGCTGTCTCAGAGCACCAGCTTTGGGTAGGTACCCTGCTTCATGCATTGAACTCACACCATTCCATCTATCTTACATATGATAATGTACATATTTCCATACTATTTTCCCAAATTATTCCACTCTCTCCTTCTCCTACTACGTCCGAATTTCTGTTCTTTATGTCTGTATTTGCTGCCCTGCATGTAGGATTATTGGTGCCATTTTTCTAAATTCCCTATATATGCATTAATATACGGTATTTGTCTTTCTCTTTCTGACTTATTTCACTCTGTATAATAGGCTGTAGATTCATCCACCTCATTAGAACTGTCTCAAATATGTTCTTTTTAATAGCTGATTGTGTGTATATACCACAAATTCCTTATCCACTCATCTGCTGATGGACATCTAGCTGCTTCTAGTTGCTAGTTGCAAATAGTGCTACAATGAACACTGGGGTACCTGTGTCTCTTTCAATTCTGGTTTCCTTGGGGTATATGCTCAGCAGTGGGATTGCTGGGTCATATGGCAGTTCTGCTCCCAGTTTTTCAAGGAATCCCCACACTGTTCTCCATAGTGGCTATAGCAGTTTGCATTCCCACCAACAGTGTAAGAGGGTCCCCTTTCCTTTACACCCTCTCTAGCATTTACTGTTTGTAGAATTTTTGATGATGGCCATTCTGTTGGGTGTGGTAATACCTCATTGTGGTTTTGATTGGCATTTCTCTAGAAATCAGTGATATTTTCAGCCCATATGTTATCCCTGTAAGGCCTCTCTTAAAAGACTAGTGTAGCCAGTCATGCCATTTTCTTGTAATTATTAGCTATAGCAATTATCTCTGTCTACTGTAACACTTTCTTACTTAACTTTCTATCTCAAACTCTTAACAGAGTTGTTAGTGTAGATACTCAATAGCTATTTCTCAGCTTTGATGAATAAATTAAGAAAATTACTCCCTAGATTTAATGGAATATACTAAAAAGGTTCAACAATCACAGTCTAATTTTATAATTTATTCAGGACAACAAAGATTAATTTGAAATCTATCTCCCTATATGGTAAAACCTATTGTGGTAGCTAATTTCACAGAAAAATGTTCAATAGCCTGAAATATATGCATAGGATTTTTATAAAGAGCTGGATAAAACCTAATTTTCAGCAAAAGCTAAAATTTTCTCTAGTATAAGAATTTAAACTATTTAAGTTTAAGTTTAAAAGTTTTACTTTGACACTTTTTTTGTCAAGCTTCCAGGTTAAAAACAAATAACTATATTCTCTTAGAAAGTGAACAGAGATTACATATGCTTATCTCACTTAAAAAAAAAAAAAAAAAGTTTTGTTTTGTTTTTGTAATGTCACCTAGTCGCTCTATGCCAAGGTTTGTGTAGCTTTCTTATTTCTTACAATGTTCTCAGGTGTGGAAAGAGAGTTGTCTCCATTCCATGAATGAGTCCACTTCCTTGTGAAGCTCTGTATTAATCTTGTCTTACCCCAGTAGTGGTTGCCTTAGCCAGTTCTCTTGATTTATTATTTCATAGATCACTGCAAAGGTGATTATAGCAGGATGGTAAATGATTGGGAACTCAGTTTATTGCTCCGATTTGCCCCTGCAGGTTTAAAATGACTTCACTCAAGGTTGGCTACACATCTGCAAGCTTGATTTTTCCTGGGCAGAGGTATGTCTCTTGCACTTAAAGCTTTTCTATGTGACAATTTGGTAAGTACACTTTTTCAGGTCAAACAGTACATTCTGGCTTATAGTTATTTATTAATATCAGGGTGCTAAAGTAACATGTGATTCAGAGAACTGCCAGGGGCCCAGGCTGAGGGAGCCACTGTATTCTCAACTTTTTGAAGTTTGCATTGATGTGTTTTCTGTGAGAGGATTGTAAGCCCCAACTGGCTGCTACTGCAGATGCTGTTGCTAAGGCAGCTTGCCAATCTCTTTCCTCTAGGCCTGCTTGTTTCCCAGAGTCATCTTGGTAGGCTATATAAATATTTAAACTATGAAAAAAACATGCAGGAAAATTCTGAGAAAGATCACAGTGTAATAGATGATATAGAAGAAACTGATCAAAACAACTAAAACGAAATAAAAGAAAAAATAAAAACCTTCACCAGAGCTGAATGGTGCAAACTACAAGCTCCAGATAATTTAGACTCAGCCAAATCAAAGGCAGGCACTAGGAGATAATGCACGGTTCCCCTTTGTAGAAAGCAGTGTGATGTTGCAGGAAATTATAGAAAGATCTTTCAGCAAACCCCTAAAATACCCTAAAATGTCTCACTAATTTGTTGGGTAATGGTTGATGAAAAAACACAAAACATTTCATTTGTTGACTCAAGTTATTGACCTGATACAAGCTAATAATCTACATATTATCCTGACATGTGTGCAAAATTTAGCTTTAAAAGCACATTTTGGATGATTTACATTACAAAATAGACATTTGGAGAAATGAAGACCCTAGTGTCTTGGTTGTGACCCAAGATGTGTGGTTATTCCTTTCTCCGCTCCAAGTTCTTAACAGTGATGTGAGATTATTCTAATATGAGACAGACATTTCTATAGAGGCAGAAGGGATATAAAGTTGGACCACAGAAAAGATGGGAAAAGCCTACAAAGAGCCACTATTGTAGTAAAAGGCAGTACCAGGAAAAGCAGATGAAATGGAAAAGGTGACAATAGGTGCAAACTTATTAACCTCAGTCTTTTTGTAATCTAATTCCTCAACCATGTTTCATTTAATTTTGATGCAAATAAGCAACCCAGAAACTGAAGAACCCTCACCCACAAGGAAAGTTTACCAATCCCCACAAAATCAAAATAATCACAAAAAAGCACCAAACAAATAAAATATAACTAAATATACATTTTTTGGGCCAGAATTACTCAACATTTTTTTCAAATCGCTGTATGACTGAACATATAATATAGAAGTTGTACCTTAAATAAATTCTCTTAGATAAATCATAGGGAAAGGGCATAAAAATAATTCACCTTCACTATTTTTTTTTTTTTTTGAAAATAGGGAAATACTAAGACTGTTTAAGTTTGCTTTCATTTAAACATGGATAACCATTTCAATAAACACAGTTACACAAAATAAATGAAATAAACCTAGCCTGTATAATATTTCACAGCCTTATATTTAAAGTGGAAAAATATTATCTAGAATAGACTGAATATGAGCCTCTAGCCTAGTTCTATTATGTTCTCTCTCCCTGGTGGCTCAGATGATAAAGAATCTGCCTGCAATGCAGGAGACCCGGGTTTGATCCCTGGATCAGGAAGATCACCTGAAAAAGGTAATGGCTACCCATTCCAGTATTCTTGCCTGGAGAATCCCACGGACAGAGGAGCTTGGTGGGCTACAGTCCACGGGGTCACAATGAGTTGGACATGACTGAGCGACTGAACTGAACTGAACTGAGTGACTAATACATATACACTCTCTCATCACCGCTCCTCTGTCACAGACAGCAAGAACCTTACAAGAGAACTAAGACCTCCTCTCCCAGCCCATACCATACAGAAAATTTCATGCTCACAATTTAATGATCACTTCTTTTTCTTACCCTACCCTCACATTCTTCTTGTGTTGTCTTATTTTAGCAGGTGACAAAACCCAGCTTTTATGATATTATAATCCTTTTTATTTTGGCTTCCTTCTGGTAGTTCTTTGAGACCAATGATTACAACCTGGAGTCTTTCTTTTTCTTTGATAAATCTGTTGGGTAAAAGCTCATGATAGCATAGAAAACATCTCACTTGTTGATTCAAGTTATTGACTCACCAACAATTAATAATCTATATATTTTCTTGACAAACAAACAAAAGTTAGCTTTAAAAACATATGTTGGATGATTTACTTCAGAAAGTAGACTATCCTCAGAACATTTGAGGCAGCATAAACTTGTATTCTTCAGGAAATTAAAATACAAGTTCTGTAAAATAAGAAATATTAAAGTAATGCTCAAAATTCTCCAAGCCAGGCTTCAGCAATACGTGAACCGTGAACTTCCAGATGTTCAGGCTGGTTTTAGAAAAGGCAGAGGAACCAGAGATCAAATTGCTAACATCTGCTGGATCATGGAAAAAGGAAGAGAGTTCCAAAAAAAANACTCATTTCACACACTAGTAAAGTAATGCTCAAAATTCTCCAAGCCAGTGTTCAGTAATATGTGAACCATGAACTTCCAGATGTTCAAGCTGGTTTTAGAAAAAGCAGAGGAATCAGAGATCAAATTGCCAACATCCACTGGATCATTGAAAAAGCCTGAGAGTTCCAAAAAAAAAAAAAAAATCTACTTCTGCTTTATTGACTATACCAAAGCCTGTGACTGCATGGATCGTAATAAACAGTGGAAAATTCTGAAAGAAATGGGAATACCAGACCACCTGACCTGCCCTTTGAGAAATCTGTATGCAGGTCAGGAAGCAACAGTTACAACTGGACGTGGAACAACAGACTGATTCCAAATAGGAAAAGGAGTACGTCAAGGCTGTATATTGTCACCCTGTTTATTTACCTCGCATGCAGAGTACATCATGAGAAATGCTGGGCTGGAAGAAGCACATGCTGGAATCAAGATTGCTGGGATAAATATCAATAACCTCAGATATGCAGATGCCAATACCCTTATGGCAGAAAGTGAAGAGGAACTAAAAAGCCTCTTGATGAAAGTGAAAGAGGAGAGTGAAAAAGTTGGCTGAAAGCTCAACTTTCAGAAAATTAAGATCATGGCATCTGGTCCTATCACTTCATGGGAAATAGATGGGGAAAGCATGGAAACAGCAGCTGACTTTATTTTTCTGGGCTTCAAAATCACTACAGATGGTGATTGCAGCCATGAAATTAAAAGACGCTTACTCCTTGGAAGGAGGGTTATGACCAACCTAGATAGCATATTAAAACACAAAGACATTACTTTGCCAACAAAGGTCCGTCTAGTAAAGCCTATGGTTTTTCCAGTGGTCATGTATGGATATGAGAGTTAGACTGTGAAGAAAGCTGAGTGCCAAAGAATTGATGCTTTTGAACTGTGGTGTTGGAGAAGACTCTTGAAAGCGTCTTCGACTGCAAGGATATCTAACCAGTCAATCCTAAAAGAGATCAGTCCTGGGTGTTTATTGGAAGGACTGATGTTGAAGCTGAAACTCCAATACTTTGGCCATCTGGGGCGAAGAGCTGACTCACTGGAAAAGACTCTGATGCTGGGAAAGATTGAGGGCAGGAGAAGGGCACAACAGAGGATGAGAACTTGGCATCACAGACTCAATGGACATGGGTTTGGGTGAACTCTGGGACTTGGTGTGGAACAGGGAGGCCTGGCTTGTTGAGGTTCATGGGGTCGCAAAGAGTCAGACACAACTGAGTGACTGAACTGACTGACTGGCTATGTAGGTTCCTTAATATTTCTGAACACGTGGAAAATACTATTCTTATAAGCATTTAAGTAATGATTTATTATCATAAAATGTCATAACCGAATTTTTTGTATGAAACATATATTGTAAGTTTTGTATTTCAATAGTCCTTTAACTTTGCACAGTGTAGAATAATTGAGAAAGTATCAAGTAGTATTGCTATTAACTATACACATATCTGGATTTTCAGGTGGCTCAGTGTGTAAAGAATCTGCTTGCAGTGCTGGAGACATAGGAGACATTGGTTAAACCTCTGGCTCCAGAAGATCTCTTGGAGGAGGGCATGGCAACCCACTCCGGTACTCTGGCCTTGAGAATCTCATGGCTAAAGGAACTAGTGAGCCACAGTCTATGTGGTCACAAAAGAGTTGAACAAAACTGAAGCAACTGAAAACAAGTATGCATGCACATATCTAACCCCTAAGTTATTAACACTGTGACAGTCAGTCCTACATTTAATTTAGTTCATTTCTCTAAGACCTACAGCACTTTATACCCACAATGTGTAATTCATTAATATTTGGTGAATAAATATCAAATAAATGCATGCCTTTGAATGAGTAAACATGTACATATACAATAGGATGATTCTGAATGAAGATTTGTGTCAAGTTAGCTGGACCCTGTATGATTTTGCAAATAGTGGGATCTTGCATATCACAAGGATGTGATATGCCTTGCCATCATTGTCCTAAAAAAACACAGACCAGAGAATCAGACACTCCTCCCATTACATCATACCAAAATAATTTCTAGCTATACTAAATATTTAAAGATGCAAAAGTATACCACACAGAATATGTATTATGGATAACTACCTGATTTAGAACTGAGAGAGAATAAAAACTAAAATAATGAATAACAAGGAAATGGCAACCCACTCCGGTACTCTTGCCTGGAAAATCCCATGGACAGAGGAGCCTGGTAGGCTACAATCCATGGGGTCACAAAGAGTCAGACACGACTGAGCAACTTTAATCATCACTCATCACTCATCATCCACAGAAATAGGTTGATTATCTTAATTACATTTAAATGAAAGGAACCTTACATTTCTCCACACTGTCAAATTTTATAAATGAATTAGGAAATATCAGTTGGAACATATAGAGTAAGGATTACTATCCTTAGGAAATACTATTACAAATTAACATGTGAAAAACTTGCCATTATTAGAAGGATTGGTGAGAGGGCATGCATCAATAGGATGAAAAATTATGTAAATAATAAGATCAAATCTCTCTAAATTGAAAAGGCAACATATGTATGTATATATTTCTGTCTGTACATCTTTTTTCCCATGTGCCTATATTAAGCATATGTGTTAATTACAAATTTTTGCTGTATTATATCTTCAGTTGACTATTTTTAAAATTTTAATGTTTTGGGGATATATTGAAAACAGTAATTCATTATTACTATAAATGTTTGGCTAACTGTGCTGGGAAACCTGACAAGAACTGCTGGACTAAGATAATTGTGAGGAAGAGAATTAGTGTAAAGGTTTAGATAGACATCATCTTCTGTGAGAATCCTGAAAGGATCCTTTATGGACTACTGTAGAATAAATATTAGGCTTCTTTGTCTCAGGCCTGTTTTGTCAAAGGGGTTGGTATCAACCACAAGCAAGTAGAAACTGGTTTGGGGATGGTGAAAAAATCTTAGGCCCTGCAGTGGTTTGTGGTCCTCCATAGGATCACAGCTCATAAACAACATGCACAAGCAAGGCTAGGGATATAATGAGAAAAAGTATTTTAAAATGCTGCTTCACAAAGTGATAATGAAAAAAAGACTGAGAAATACTGTATCGAAAAATGGTAGGTATCTTTTAAAAGAAAGTTGAATCAAATTAAAATTTAACTTCTTAATACCTTAAAAACTTTATTCTATTTTGCACACTACAATATACAGCACGTCTCTTATACACATCTAGATGTGTATAAGAGACAGACCTAATGGAGATCAGTCCTGAATATTCATTGGAAGGACAGATGTTTAAGTTAAAACTCCAATACTTTGGCCACCTGATGCNAACTTAAATTCTAAAAACAACAAAATGCTATATAGAATAATCAAAGAAATAATGAAAAGTTTAAGATAAATTGTATAATATATAGAAACAACAGCAATATTTAATCATTTGCACAGATAAACATATGTACACATGCAAAATTATAAGAGCAATCACCAATTAGATAAATCTACTGCATAAATTTATGTATCAAATGAGTAAATTTTACTGCCTCTTCAAGAGTGACAAGATAGTTTTGAAACCTATTTGAATCCCTAACATTTTGGAAATCATCAACTTTACTCACTGTAAAGCAACAAATAAAACAATAGTCAGTGCAAAGAAACAAACGGATCTGAGAAAAGGGAACTATTGCTTTAGCACATCACAAAGAACTACATTTCCAGAGGGAGAACTAAAGTGGTCTATTTACAGTAGTCTATTTACTTGTGTGTTTGAAGGTAACATTGTCAAAAAGGAAACAAATGTAGGCTTGACAGTTTTGTGATTTTTCCTATGAGACTAGAAAATCCATTTAGATGGATTGTTACACAGCATCTGGCATATCAAAAACATTCTCTAGAAGGAGACTGTAGCCGTGAATATGATTACATATATCTGGCAACTGAAGGCCAGCGATTATCATGGATACTGCAAGCATAGTAGTTAGGCATCTGTACTGTAACATAAGAAAATCAAATTTCTGGTACCATTTCGTGAAACAAATTACAATAAAACAAAGTTTTAACAAGTAAAACAAGGCGGAAAACTCAAAAGTGTAGAAAATATTATAGCACCTGTAGTTAAGCATATGAAATATGTGACAGGTGATAAATCTAACACACTTACAAAAAGTAACAATTAGGGGAAAAAAAGCAAATGATATTTAAGTGAAAAATATTACCAACTGAATAATCTCAACAACGCATCTACATTTTTCTTTGCTGTACTATCAAAAATAGAGTAATTTCCCTGTCTTTTAATATTTCTGCAAGAATTTTAAAAATCGGATTAAGCATACAGTCCATGGTTATGTCTTTACAATAATCAATTACTAATGATTCTTAAACTAATATGTTAATCAATAAATATTAAGTACTACACTATAGGTAGTATTCATAAAATATGATTTCATATATAGGGTTGACATTCAAGTGGACTTATTTACTTTAAAATAGAACACTTTGGGATTTCTCTGGCAGTCCAGTGGTTAGGACTCTGCACTCTTACTGCTGATTGCCTGGGTTCAGTCCCTGGTTTGGGACCTGAGATCCCACAAGCCACATGGCACAGCATGCATAAATGAATGGGTGAGTGAATGAACAAATGAATGAAATAGAACACTTTGGTTATGATGCTGGCCTGGAAAGAAATTCCTGAATTTAAAAAAAAAAAAAAAAAACTTATTTAACACTCGCATGTTGTACCACCAGTAAAATTAGATGGGCTACTGGTGGGAGAACAAAGGACATTTGAGATTGTCAGCTTTACAGAAAAGAGATTTCACAGAGAAATCCATGTGCTTTTAATGATGTTGAGGAGAATCCATCTGGAGAGAAAAAGACTGTCTTGCTGGAAGAAGCTAGGAGAAGACCACTCACTCCACAGCTGCCTGCATGCACAAGTCACTCTCTTTAGTATTCCAAGAAGAAAAGTTGCCCTGTCCTTAAATGCTTGACCACAAATACCTCCTGAGAAAGTGGCAACCACAACAGATCCCCTACAGAATGGGTTGAGGCCATGCCGACTGGTGTAATGGCACTTTTTCTATGCCTGTCAGTGTGTGCCTGCATGCTAGTCGTGATTAGTCAAGCTAATCACCAGTTGCCACTGATCCTTAGTGACCATATAGGCTGTAGCCTGCCAGGCTCTTCTATCCATGGGATTCTCCAGGCAGGAATACAGAGTAGGTTTCCATCCCCTCCACAGCTAAAAAAAAAAAAAACTTATTTAACACTCGCATGTTGTACCACCAGTAAAATTAGATGGGCTACTGGTGGGAGAACAAAGGACATTTGAGATTGTCAGCTTTACAGAAAAGAGATTTCACAGAGAAATCCATGTGCTTTTAATGATGTTGGGGAGAATCCATTTGGAGAGAAAAAGACTGTCTTGCTGGAAGAAGCTAGGAGAAGACCACTCACTCCAAAGCTGCCTGCACGCACAAGTCACTCTCTTTAGTATTCCAAGGAGAAAAGTTGCCCTGTCCTTAAATGCTTGACCACAAATACCTCCTGAGAAAGTGGCAACCACAACAGATTCCCTACAGAATGGGTTGAGGCCATGCTGACTGGTGTAATGGCACTTTTTCTATGCCTGTCAGTGTGTGCCTGCATGCTAGTCGTGATTAGTCATGCTAATCACCAGTTGCTGCTGATCCTTAGTGACCATAGAGGCTGTAGCCTGCCAGGCTCTTCTATCCATGGGATTCTCCAGGCAGGAATACAGAGTAGGTTTCCATCCCCTCCACAGCCCTGTCCACCACTTATTAAAAATTAAAGGCAACAAAAGTACTTGGCAAGTAAGTCTCATCAAATAAGGTATTGGTTCACTATCTCGCCATGGAAATGTAGGATTTTACTATATTGTCTACCTCTTTCCAGTTAAGAATTCCAGACACCTCCTAATAGAATGGCACATTTAAGGACACAGGGAAGCAGCAAATAAAGAGGTATGTGACATGAGTGTCCTAAGAAGACAAACATATTAAATGAATAGAATAATGTAATGTAAGGAGAATACACAGCTGAATCAATAGCACAGGTTGTCCACATTAAAGTAAAACAAATGGAAATGAGAAAAGAAACTAATGAGGACTCCCCCCAAAAAAAAACATAAATAAGATTTGTTAAATGAATAGAATAATGTAATGTAAGGAGAATACACAGCTGAATCAATAGTACAGGTTGTCCACATTAAAGTAAAACAAATGGAAATGAGAAAAGAAACTAATGAGGACTCCCCCCAAAAAAAAACATAAATAAGATTTTTCTTCAATAAAAATATTGTTAAATTCAATGAAAGAACATAAAATCTCATCATCTCTGCTGAGAACAAAATTAGTGTTCAGAAAGATGAAATGAAAGGCACTGCTCAAAATTCAGGACAAAACCACAAAGGAAACAACATAATAATGAAGATAATATGTATTTCTNCCCAAAAAAAAACATAAATAAGATTTTTCTTCAATAAAAATATTGTTAAATTCAATGAAAGAACATAAAATCTCATCATCTCTGCTGAGAACAAAATTAGTGTTCAGAAAGATGAAATGAAAGGCACTGCTCAAAATTCAGGACAAAACCACAAAGGAAACAACATAATAATGAAGATAATATGTATTTCTGAATAACAGGAATTCTAGAAAATAAAACAAAATAAAAAGACATTTGTTAGGGAAAGAATAATATAAAAATCATTAAAATAAAACACTGAAGAATTTCTTGCTAGGTGTTATCTGTTTTTCTCCAGTTTTTAAACTGTTCCAGCCTTCTGATTTACTTTGGCATGTGAGAGAGCAGCAAATATGACATAGAAATAAAGTTCAAAAGTCCCTCTTTCTGGACTCGTTAAATTTCTGCCATCACGTGAATCAGTCAATCCTAAAGGAAATCAACCCTGAATATGGAAGGACTGATGTTGAAGGTGAAGCTCCAAAACTTTGACCACCTGATGCAAAGAGCTGCATCATTGGAAGAGACTGATGCTGGAAAAGATTGAAGTTAGGAAAATAAAGGGGCAACAGAAGATGAGATGGTTGGATAGTATGACCAAATCAATAGACATGCGTTTGAGCAAAGTCTGGGAGAAAGTGAAGGACAGGGAAGCCTGGCATGCAGCAGTCCATGGGGTCTCAAAAAGTTGGACCTGACTTAATGACTGAACAATGACAATCATGTGATCAACTCCAGGTTATCAGGCTAGAAATGAGAGAAAACACCAAGCTGGGACCCATGCAGATTAAACTTGTTTTCAAATGAACTGGAATCTGATTGCAACTACATGAATAAACTGATCTAAAAGCAGCAGCAGAACTGCCCAACAAATTGCTCATTTAAGTTACTAAATTTCTGCAAAGTCTAACTGTTATGTCTCTTCTTTTTTTATATAACATGTTTTCTTCTCTTTTAACCTAATAAAAGTAGATCATGTATAGTCTGTCTCTGCAAAGTTCAGAGTATCTTATCTAAATTCTTTTTCATTAGAATCCATTGTTCTGTTTTGTTTTTCTGGCTGGTTCTCACTTAGGGTACTGCGATTAATTTGTGTTTCATTGTCTCCTTCTTTCTGTGAAATTTTATGTTTTCTTCTTAACTGTGAGCCCATGTTTCTTGGGTTTTATCTACGAATACTATGAACCCTACATTGAAAAGCCATTGCTCTTAAGAGGATCTGTGTCTCTTCTTCCAGTTGAAAAACATCTGGAACAGATAATTTAAATGAAATTTGAATTTTTTAAGAATCACAGGATGGTGCAAGAATCACATGTATTCTCTGAGGAGATATGTCTTTTGTTTTTGTCTTTGCTTCTTCTCCCAGCATTAAAGTTAAGATAGCCACTATTCCATTGCAAGTTGTATTCACTTCTCTGTCACAATTACACTGATTATGTCATATTTGAGGAAATCATATTTATCTGGGGGGTCTACAATTAGATTTCTCACTTTGAGCAGGCCCAGGCTTTATTTCTTATCATCTATAATTCATGCAATCATGGAAACAGTATTTCATTGTTTCCAGATGCTATGGACTGAATGTTTGTATTCCCAGAAAATTCATGTGTTAAAACCTAAAACACACTGAAGTTGTATTTGGAGGCAGGACCTTGGAGAGGTAATAAAGGTCATGAGATTGGAGCCCCCTGAATGGAATTAGTGTCCATATAAGAACAGAGAAGACTGATGCTCTTTCTCTTGGCCTTGTGAGAGTACAGCAAGTGGGCAGCTGTCTATACGTCTGTACGCCCTCTCTAGATACTGGTCTGCTGGCATCTTAATCTTGGACTTTCCAGCCTCCAAACCTATGAGAAAAAAATGTCATTTAAGCCACTCAGGCTATAGTTTTTGGTACAGCAGCAAATTAAGACACCAAGTTAGTAGAAAATCTCTGGTTAAAAAAAAATAATAATAAAAGACTTGATGCTTGATTATATCCCATAGTGCCAACTTTTGCCTTCAAAAATTCTTTCTTTTATGAAAATAGGAAACTGATTTCAATTTTCTCACAGAAGGGTTGTTCATGCTTTATTTTCTATCATATTGCCAGTGATCTCTCTCATATAATCTACTTGGCTTCTTCACATATGATGGAAACCATTGATTTCTTCCATTACACTTGTGTTCTCACACATTTATATGTGCATCAGGCTTTGTCTTGACTCAGATTGTTAGCATACTTAGTTTACTTAGGTTATTAATATGCAGTCCATGGAAATCTCTAAGCTAGAATACTGAAGTGGGTAGCCTTTCCCTTCTTCAGGGGAACTTCCCAACCCAGGGATGGAACCCAGGTCTCCTGCTTTGCAGGGAGATTCTTTACCAGCTGAGCCACAAAAGAAGCCCAGGTTATTATATATCTGTGGTCAAACATCAAAACATCAGACAGCATTCTTACAGAAGGTTCAGCTGTCACAAATTCTCAGGTTGTTAACTTGCAATGATGCTTAAAAAGCCAACACTTCTAATCAATCATTTAATGACATTTATGTGAGATTCTTCCTAAATATGAGAGAAGAGCAATGAACAGGGAGAAACTGGAGACACACATTAATTTGCTTAACTATTTTGCCTAGGGCTGGCCCTACATATAACAGTGTATATTTTTCATTAAATAGAATAATAAAAAATCAAATGCAATTAACTGAACTAATATGAAAGGACAAGATAAATGCTATATCCTAATAGAATTCCAATGCTAACAACTTCAAGCCATAGCTGCCTTATTTGTGGACTAGAGCAAATAACATTAAGCTAAAGAACCAACTAATGGATGATTAATGTTCCTTATTAAATTAGATGAAGGAAAATAACAATGTTAGTTGTTAGCAAGTCACCAGAGTGGGGAGAGAAAAAAAGAAACTTTGACAAGGATAATTTTTCTGAAGTTTTATTTTATAAAGATGGTGAATATAATTACATAGAGAAATGGAATTTTGTTCTGTTATTGACTGTAAATTTTCTTTCTAATTTTATCTGAAAATAAAGTTTATGATTTATGATTGCTTTTTCAAGTGGATAACAGGCTGCACCTAGGCTATGACTTGTGTATACATAGTATATGTCATATTTATGATATTTTTTCATGATCTCATAGGAAAGCCTTTATAGGTAACTTTGATTAAACCCAAATTTGTGGAATAGTCATACCTGAAGATTATTTTTCATTCTATTTAATGTTACCTTTTATATTATTTTTGTATAATTCTCTTTTTCTGATGTTAATCATGAAGTCATACATGGAAAATCAAATTTTCCTTAATACTGCATCTAAGAATCCAGTTTTGTGCATTAATTATACGATCAAGCAAAGCATCAAGAGACTGTCCCAGAAGGGAGTTAAAATGCCTTCATATCAGAATAATCTCCAGGTTCACAGTACATGAAATACTGTACAGTCTACATTAAATAAAATTAAATGCTAAGTGGGCAAGAACTTGAATGTACTCCTGTATTTTACTCTTCCTCACCAGTCTACTAATAAACTGAAGATTATGAGAAAATGGTACATGGAAAATGGGATTATCTTTTCTCTATTTAATAAGAATGTTTATTGACTAAAACCTTTTTATATTAATATACATGTATGCATATATATACTGAAATTATGTGTGTGTATGTACATACACATATATATATATCCCAACTCTTCAGCACCGAGCATCAACTGAGTGCTGAAGAATTAATGTTTTTGAACTGTGGTGCTGGAGAAGATTCTTGAGAGTCACTTCAACAGCAAGGAGAG
Source organism: Cephalophus harveyi (assembly GCA_006410635.1). Taxonomy (NCBI): domain Eukaryota; kingdom Metazoa; phylum Chordata; class Mammalia; order Artiodactyla; family Bovidae; genus Cephalophus; species Cephalophus harveyi. Next base: position 35,664 of record SJYT01067188.1, on the reverse strand, counting down.
CAAACTAGTCAGTCCTAAAGGAAATCAACCCTGACTACTCATTGGATGGAATACTGAAGCTGAAGCTTCAATACTTCAGCCTTGTGATGTGAAGAACCAACTCACTGGAAAAGCTCTGATGCTGGGGAAGACTGAGAGTAAGAAAAGAAGAAGGCAATAGAGGATGAAATGTCTGGATGGCGTGATTGACTCAATGGACATGAGTCTGAGCAAACTCCAGGAGACACTGAAGGACAGGAAAGCCTGGTGTGATACAGACCATGGGGTCACAAAAAGTTGGACATGACTTAGCAACTGAACAAAACAAAATAAATATATATACAAGTATATACCAAAGCATAATTACCTTTATTAACTTAAACAGTTTTAAGAGCAATTTAAAGATATATTTTTATGTTCCAGATATATACATATATAGAGAGAAATGTATGTATATGTATACATATATGCATGCACACATGCAAACATACATATCTTCAAAGCTTCATTTAATCCATTCCAAATGTTCTTCATTTCTTAGTGTAGGTCCATGTTTCTAATATTACAAAAATCCTTTTTGGAATTCCAATTGCACATATGTTATACAATTTTAGAGTGCCCCACATCCCTAAGATGATATATTCTTTTCTTACTTTTACTCTCCCTATCCCTTTGCAAATAGCTGTGAAAAGAAAAGAAGCAAAAAGCAAAGGAGAAAAGGAAAAATGTACCTGTTTGAATGTAGAGTTCCAAAGAATAACAAGGAGAGGTAAGAAAGCCTTCTCCAGTGATCAGTGCAAAGAAATTAAGGAAAATGAGAGAATAGGAAAGACTAGAGATCTATTCAAGAAAATTAGAGATACCAAGGGAACATTTCATGCAAAGATGGGCTTGATAAAGGACAGAAATGGTATGGACCTAACAGAACAGGAGCTATTAAGAAGAGGTGGCAAGAATACACAGAACTATACAAAAAAAGATCTTTATGACCCAGATAATCATGATGGTGTGATCACTCACCTAGAGCCAGGAATGTGAAGTCAAGTGGGCCTTAGGAAGCATCACTACAAACAATGCTAGTGGAAGTGATGGAATTCCAGTTGAGCTATTTCAAATCCTAAAAGATGATGCTGTGAAAGTGCTGCACTCAATGTGCCAGCAAATTTGGAAAACTCAGCAGTGGCCACAGGACTGAAAAAGGTCAATTTTCATTCCAATCCCAAAGATAAGGCAATGCCAAAGAATGGTCAAACTACTGCACAATTGCACTTATCTCATATGTTAGTAAAGCAATGCTCAAAATTCTATTTATTTTTTCATATAATTCCCATGTATTTGCTAAAATTTTATCTATTTGATCTATTTGCTGTCTACCTTAACAATTAGTCTTTAACACATTAAGGCTAGTTATTTAAAATTTTCAGTCTTATCATTTAAGATCTGTATAATAACCAAATCTGGTTGTAATTGCTTTGTCTTTTCAGACTCAGACTCCATGTGAGTTTTATTTTATCCTTGCCTTTCCATGTGTCATAATTATTTTTTGAAAACCATCCATGTTGTATAAGACAATAATAGTGAGGTAAGTAAAATATCAAGTAGAAAATCTAAAATAAAAGATAAAATTAAGAGTAAAATATATGGTCAATTTGAATAAATCCTATGGCTATTGACTACATGAAAAGCGATGACAATTTATTTTTGAGTTAAAAAGTAAAATTTTTACTTACCAAATAAAATTCTATAAGGTTAATAATATAAGAGTAATGTATTCTAATGGGTTGGTGTTTGGAGGAGGACATGAAGAGATATTTATTCACATAAGACCTTGGTATCTGGAGAAGAAAATGAACACACATTCCAGTATTCTTGCCTGGAGAATTCCATGGACAGAGGAGCCTGGTGCGCTATAGTCCATGGGGTTGCAAGAGTCAGAAACGACTGAGTGACTAATACACACACACGTTAAGTAAGCATGCTGTAATTTTAGTTGTAACCTCTAGAAAAGGTACTGATTATGACAATTCCAAACTGATAAATGAAAAAAAAAAAAGGAAAAAAGACTATCTGATCTCAAAAAGAGGCAAGAAAACTGAGTTATAAATATAGAACATGTGAGACACATGAAAAGTAAAAAATAATTTGGTAGATATGAGTACCAAATATTTGTGTGTTGGGGGAGTAGGATGCTCAGTTGCTGTCATGTCTGACTCTTTGTGGTTCCATGGACTGTAACCTGTCAGGCTTTTCTGCCCATGGAATTTTCTAGGCAAGAGTACTGGAGTGGTTGCCATTTCCTACTCCAGGGGACCTTCCTGACCCAGGGATCAAACTCAGTTCTCCTGTGTTTCCTGCATTGGCAGGTGGATTCTTTACCACTAACACCACCTGAGAAGCCTCATCAAATATCTGCTGCTGCTGCTGCTGCTAAGTCGCTTCAGTAGTGTCCGACTCTGTGCGACCCCACAAATGGCAGCCCACTGGGCTCCGCCATCCCTGGGATTCTCCAGGCAAAAACACTGGAGTGGGTTGCCATTTCCTTCTCCAATGCATGAAAGTGAAAAGTGAAAGTGAAGTCGCTCAGTCGTGTCTGACTCAGCAACCCCATGGACTGCAGCCTACCAGGCTCGTCCGTCCATGGGATTTTCCAGGCAAGAGTACTGGAGTGGGGTGCCATTGTCTTCTCTGCACCAAATATCTACTTACATTAAATATAGGTAGACTAAAACTCCAGGTTTAGTGAAGTTTATTTTAAAATTTTAATCAAACCTCTAATTCTTAAGGAGAGAGAAAAGTTGAGAGTAAAAGTGAAATATAACATATAAAATCATTAACTGAAAGAAAATTGGAATAACTCTATTAATAGCAAATAAATCAAGTTTTATACAAAAAGTACTATTAAAGAAAGAATTTATTTCACAAACTAATTATTCCAAATGGATAATAAAAACACGCAAAAAAAAAACCCACATTAAAATATATGAGTAATCAGAAAAAGGTAAACTGCAATTAGAAACCATTTCCCCCTAATCTAGTAGCAAAATTATATATTCTGAAAATGTCAGTAAGGGTGTAAAGAAATGGGAAATCGCTTATCTTGCTGGTAGGAGTGTAAACTGATACAACATTGTCAGGAAATAATTTTTCTATCTTGAAAAGTTGAAGGGTAATTTTATTATAATTGTTTGATCCAGCAATTCATGACCAGTATATATTGGACAAAACTTCTTTAAATATGCATCTGGAACTACAATGCCACTAAAGTTGAATTATTTATATGAACAGAAATTAAAAACAAGCCAAACGTACACCCATGGTGGAACAGACAGAAAATTGGTAATTTACTTCCCTGGTGGCTCAGATGGTAAAGCGTCTGTCTACAATGAGGGAGACCTGGGTTCGACCCCTGGGTTGGGAAGATCCCCTGGAGAAGGAAATGGCAATCCACTCCAGGACTATTGCCTGGAAAATCCCATGGACAGAGGAGCCTGGTAGGCTACAGTCCATGGGGTCTCAAAGAGTCGGACACGACTGAGCTACTTCACTTCACTTACACTTCTAATAAAATACTAATAGGGAAATAAAAATGGACAAGTAATGACTATACTCTAAAATGGCACTTCTCAAATTCTGGTCTTCCAACCTCTGAAGATTCTTGATATCCTTTTAGGAGGTCCACAAGAAAGAAGAAAATTATTCTTTTTAGTAATACTAAGAATAACTTAGCCTTTTTCCACTCTTATCTTCTGGTGAGTATACAGTAGACATTTTTTAACATGACACATGATTATACCATTTCTTTGAGATCTAATAGTATGTGTGCTTGCTCATTTGTGTGTTCTCAGTTTTTATTTTCCATATGATAGCTGTCAAGGAAAAATTACTGATACCTAGGACTTCTAATCTAAATTATGTTCATTCCACTGACTACCTAGGAACCTCTGAATGATGTGTGCACTGCTTGTGACATAAAGATTCCCTCTTAAAATGAGAAAAGTCAAATCAGCAAAATGTCACACTTTATATATCAAGTTGATCTTTAGCTTAACTCAACCAAACTACTCAAATACACAGAACTGGGAAGAATAAGTCAAACAATTTTCTCTAATAGTGCTTATTTCCAGTGACTAAAACATTCTTAACTTACAGAACACAAGAAGCGTTCAATTTTTCAAATAACATGAATAAGGCTGAGTTCATCAAAAGGTATGTTTCATGAGTCTGTTCTCAATGTCTGTGTCTCCACTGCTGCTCTGCATGTAGGTTCATCAGTGCCGTCTTTCTAGGTTCCATATATATGGAACATACATACATATATATATATATATATATATATATACACACACATATATACATATATATACACATACATATATATTGTGCTGTGATTTGTTGCTCAGTCATGTCCGAATCTTTGCGACCTCATGGAATGTAGCCCACCAGACTCCATCCCGTCACCATGGGGATTCTTCAAGCTAGAATACTGGAGTGAGTTGCCATGCCCTCCTCCAGGGGATCTTCCCAACCCCAGGGATAGAACTCAGGTCTCCAGCATTGCAGGTGGATTCTTTATCACCTGAGCCATAGTACGTGATAATAGTTTTTCTTACTTTACTCTGTATAGTAGGCTCTAGGTTCAACCATCTCATTAGGACTGAATCACATGCATTTCTTTTTATGGCTAAGTATATTAACTAAAGCTTCTTTATCCATTCACCTGTTTATGGATATCTAGGTTGCTGGGCTTCCCTGGTGGCTCAGAGGTTAAAGTGTCTGCCTGCAATGAGGGAGACCTGGGTTCAATCCCTGGGTTGGGAAGATCTCCTAGAGAAGGAAATGACAACCCACTTCAGTATTCTTGCCTGGAGAATCCCATGAGTGGAGGAGACTTGTGGGCTACAGTTCACGGTGGCAAAGAATCAGATGTGGCTGAGTGACTTCACTTTCATTTTCTTTCAGTTTGCTTCCTAGCAACCTTCCTGGGCTGGAAGAAGCACAAGCTGGAATCAAGATTGCTGGGAGAAATATCAATAACCTCAGATAGGCAGATATGCAGATGACACCACCCTTATGGCAGAAAGTGAAGAGGAACTAAAAAGCCTCAATGAAAGTGAAAGAGGAGAGTGAAAAAGTTGGCTTAAAGCTCAACATTCAGAAAACTAAGATCATGGCATCTGGTCCTATCACTTCATGGGAAATAGATGGGGAAACAGTGGAAACAGTGTCAGACTTTATTCTGGGGGGCTCAAAAATCACTGCAGATGGTGACTGCAGCCATGAAATTAAAAGATGCTTACTCCTTGGAATGAAAGTTATGACCAACCTAGATAGCATTTTCAAAAACAGAAACACTAATTGCCAACAAAGGTCTGTCTAGTCCAGGCTATGGTTTTTCCTGTAGTCATGTATGGATGTGAGAGTTGGCCTGTGAAAAAAGCTGAGCACCAAAGAATTTATGCTTTTGAACGGTGGTGTTGGAGAAGACTCTTGAGAGTCCCTTGGACTGCAAGGAGATCCAACCAGTCCATCCTAAAGGAGATCAGTGCTGGGTGTTCATTAGAAGGACTGATGCTGAAGCTGAAACTCCAATACTTTGGCCACCTCATGCGAAGAGTTGACTCATTGGAAAAGATTCTGATGCTGGGAGGGATTGGGGGCAGGAGGAGAAGGGGACGGCAGAGGATGAGATGGCTGGATAGCATCACTGACTCGATGGACATGAGTTTGGGGAAACTCCGGGAGTTGTTGATGGACAGGGAGGCCTGGTGTGCTGCAATTCATGGGGCTGCAAAGAGTCGGACACAACTAAATGACTGAACTGACTGAATTTGCTTCCATGTCCCAGATATTGTAAATAGAGCTGCAATAAACACTGGGTTATATGTGTCTTTTAAAATTTTGATTACCTTGGGGTGTATGCCTAGTAGTGGGATTGCTGGATCATATGGTGGTTTTATTTCTAGTTTTCTAAGGAATCTCCTTACTATTGTCCATAGTGGCTGTATCAATTTGCATTTCCACCAACAGTGCAAGAGGGTTCCCTTTCTCCACACCCTCTCCAGCACTGATTGTAGATTTTTTGATGATGGCCATTCTGACTAGTGTGAGGTGATATCTCATTATAATTTTGATTTGCATTTCTCTGATAATGAGCAATGTTGAACACCTTTTCATGTGTTTATTAGCCATCTGTATGTCTTCTTTGGAGAAATGTCTGTTTAGGTCTTTTGCCCATTTTTTGATTGGGCTGTTTGTTTTTCTGGTATTGACTTGTGTGAGCTGCTCATATATTTTTTAAATTAATCCTTTGTCACTTGTTTCATGTGCTATTATTTTTTCCCATTCTAAGGGTGGTTTTCTCATGTTGTTTATAGTTTCTTTTTCTGTGCAAAAGCTTTAAGTTTAATTAGGTCCCACTTATTTATTTTTGTTTTTATTTTCATTACTCTAGGCAGTGTGGCATAGAGGATCTTGCTGTGATTTATGTCACAGTGTGTTCTGCCTATGTTTTTCTCTAAGGGTGTTACAGTTTCTTGTCTTACATTTAGGTGTTTAATCCATTCTGAGTTGTTTATCTTTGTGTATGGTGTGAGGAAGTGTTTGTTCAAATTTCATTCTTCCTATGGACAAGGCAATTGTGGGAGGAGAATGAGGGTGGGAAGTATGGACAGAGTAGCATGAAAACATGCATTACCATATGTAAAATAGATAGCCAGTGGGAATTTCCTTTATGGCTCAGGGAACTCAAACCAGGACTCATTAACAACCTAGAGGGTTGGGATGGGGAGGGAGGTGGGAGAGATATTCAAGTTGGAGGGGACATGTGTAAACCAATGGCTGATTCATGTTGATGTTTGGTAGAACCCAATGTAATACTGTAAAGTAGTCATCCTTCAATTAAAATAATTTTTTTAAAAGGTATGTTTCAGTCAGTGATTATTGTTAGGGCCCCAACTTAATAATACATTAAAATTAAATTTCAGTGAACTCTACAAGTTTGAAAATTAACAAATTTGTTTTTTCATGTACCTGCACACTCTTCCCTCTTCTGGTGGTTCAGTCTATGAGCCCATGATATTTCTTAGTTAAAATATTTCTGGAAAATTCTTATAGAGTTTTGGTTTTATTCTAGATAAAAAGAGAGAAAGAAACCTCTGGTGTGTTGCTCAGCTGAAGGCTGCTATACACCAGAGGTTTCTTTTTCCCTTTTTACCTAGAATAAAACCAAATCTCCATAAGCATGCCAGAAATATTTTAACTAAGAAATGTCATGGGCTCATAAACTGAACAGATAGATATGGGCTTCCCAGGTGGGAAGTGGTAAAGAAACCTGCTTGCCAATGCAGGAGATACAGGAGATGCAGGTTCGATTCCTTGGTTGGGAAGATCCCCTGGAGGAGGGTATGGCAACCCACTCCAATATCCTTGCCTGGAGAATCTCATGGGCAGCAGAGCTTGGCAGGCTATAATCTATAGGGTCACAAAGAGTCAGACAAAACTGAAGTGACTTAGCATGCATGCACAGACAGATATAAATAATATATTTTTAAAATTTAGACATTTCTTATACCTCATTATAAATGGTCAATTAATATACAATATGTTGTTATTGCTAAAGGCTTCTTCTCATTCTTTATATTTATGACTAAACAAATATTTATTAATCAGGATATCTAAAGTCCTGAAGAAAACCAATAAAAAAAAGTGAAAGAGAAATAACTTAAAAAATATTTCATACTCTACTTTATCCATTTTATTCTACTTTAACTTTAGTATGGTGGCTAAATTTTAATTATATATAAATAAAACCTTATGATAAAAAATGATATTTAATTTTTCCTGTGTACTTAGAATTTCATCAACTTGCTTTTAATTATTTCAATATACTTCTTTAACCTTCTCTGCATTTCATTTTTTGTAATGTGCTTTTTGGTACTTACCTATCACAACAGCATTGGGGGTGTTTTAATCCCAATTAGTGTAATTCTATCTGTTATTTTCCATAGGGCATAACACTGTATTCTCCTGAGATAAATTCTCCAAGTGTATCTTTTATCTCTTATACCTGTGGGGACTTTGTGGGAGGTTGTTTAATTCTGTCATTCCCATAAAATCACAGAGCTTCCATCCCTTAGGTTAAATATCAAGTAAATCATTAAAAGGATAAAGACAAAGAGCTCAGGCTTGCTAGAGCCAATGCATAAATAAACATGAAGAACTTAAATGAAAAACCCCTCAGGTACTTGGGATATTAGGAAGTATTTAACAGTTAAAACCTATTAGCAACATAGAAAAGTTCTTTAGAACAGCAGGATGGCAAATTTTAGTCACTCAACTAAAAATTGTTCTCTACCAGACAAAGCCAAAGTAATCTACAAAAACTCCCCACAACCAGTTCGTACTTTAGGGAATAAAAGAGGAGGCAGAGAAAGGAATGATTATTCTTAAAGCATTGCAACAGATATTTTACAACTTATGGCTTGGAAATGTCAACGTTTATGTGAATTTGTGCACTAGTAGTAGACACAGAAATAAATATAGTAATGAGACCTTTTTAAAATACATACACAGGATGACCTACTCCTTTTCTTAGAGATCTGATTCAGAAGGCACAGAATGAGGCATAGTTATTTCTTTTAAAGTAAGTAATTTGCATGGAGCATCTTAACAATTACGGCAGCCCTAAAATCCCATGGATGGAGGAGCCTGGTAGGCTGCAGTCCATGAGGTCGCTAGAAGTCAGACACGACTGAGCAACTTCACTTTGACTTTTCACTTTCATGCATTGGAGAAGGAAATGGCAACCCACTCCAGTATTCTTGCCTGGAGAATCCCAGGCACAGGGGAGCCTGGCTGGTTTCTGTCTATGGGGTTGCACAGAGTTGGACACGACTGAACCAACTTAGCAGCAGCAGCAATAGGTAGGTATTATTTTTATTTTAGGCTTCGCTGGTGACTCAGAGGTTAAAGCATCTGCCTGCAATGCGGGAGACCTGGGTTTGATCCCTGGGTTGGGAAGATCCCCTGGAGAAGGATTTTTTCCTTAGTAGAGATGAGAAAACTGAAGCATAAGTCCCATTCCTTAGGTCACACAGTGAGAAGTAGAAGAAAGATATTTAGAATGTCCACATATTAAAAAATGATGTAGATTCTGGACAAAGTATATTTTGTTTTAAGTATGATGTCATAGTAACATATTTTGGATCACAATGTAACAAGAAAAAATTAATTAAAAATAACTCAAATAGCCATTTAAAAATCCAGCAAGGAATCCATTCAACAATAACAACCTAATAAAATGAGGAGAAACTAGAGACGGTAGCAATGTGAATTAAGGAGACATTAAAAGCAGGATTTCCACTAAAACAAAAGGCAGTATCAAATATCCTCAGAATGTTTCTTTTAAAAAATTATACATTCAGAAATATAATACTTATAAGTGGAAGTTCACAAATCATGAACATTTCAAGGTATGAAAAAGATGTACTAGGTAAATAACATTCAAATAAATCTGTGAAGCAACATTAATCAGAATCAACCCTGTAATACTGCATCTTTAAAGTACATATTACTTTAATATATATAGTACATATTACTTTAATATTTAGTAATTAAAGTAATATGTACTTTAATATGAATAACAAAGGTTCAAAATTATATATCCTAATTTAAGATAAGATGAAATGATGCAGTGAAATGCTGACTTTTTCTGAGATTTTTTTCCCCCGGGGCTGTCTCCTCCATTCATTTTAATAATATCATAGGAGGCAATCAATGTGTTGTCTCCATGTTACTGGACATAAACTTGTCCCACTTCTAGAATGCATGCATAAGGCTTTATGACCTGGAATTTATTGAGAAAATTGCAGTAAAATATTGATGTTCCCATCAGTTTGGGTCTAAGTCTATAATTAATAGCTTGTTTCCTTTCATTTCAATGGAGACAATCAAATTCTAAGCTAATTAAGTAGATTTATGCCACAAATTACTCTTCAACAAGAGAAAGTCTGGTTTTGAAACAAAAGGTATTCAGAAGTTTTGGAAAGAAAATATATTCACAATATCTGATTTGATATTTGGAGATTTTTCTCTCAAAATGTGAAATATGTTGTTTACTTTCTGAAACTAACATACGCTAGAAACCATAGTTCATCTTCAGTCAAACAGACATTCATTAGCTGACATATTCTCTAGATTATCAAAACCAGTAGTTTTGAAGGTATTTTCACTACAGATAATTGAAACTAAAACATGGCTGAGAAAACGTAGTGTTTTGTTATAAAGTAATGTCTACTGTGATGATAATCGACAAGATGCTTGATAATGATAAATAATTTTCACTGCTATTATTTAGTTTGCTGTCTTGTTTTTATATTTCTACCTAAACTTATAAAAATAATTTATTTTAATTAATAAAAAACATTAACAATTAAACTACCTGTATTATTCCAGCTTTTAAATGTTCTAGAGCCTCAATTTGTTCCATTTTAAAGCAGCAGCTTCCATTTCTCCCCAACAAAACACAGGTGAGTGATTATACCACCCTAACACACAAAAGGTAGTGTGGCTACAACAGTCCACTTAAATAAATAAAAATATTTGAGGTAATGTGTATCAAATGCTACTTAATACCCACCACCCACAATCTAGGCTGACCTTAACTCTACCAAGCAAGATTTATTCCTTTAAAGAATAATAAAAGAAACATCAGAAAGTTGTACAAATCTTTATAAAACACATACTTTTCTTGAATGTTCTTTCTTGTAATTGTCAGAGATCTTAAACTACTGATTGTACACACACACACACACACACACACATATATATATATATATATTCTACATACTACAAGTGGCTCAGGAGCAATCCATTTTCCAGATGAGTTCTTGTTAGCACCATCTTTCACTATGGAACTTGTGCCAGAACAGATAGTAAATTATCTGTTATTAGCTTGAGTCTATGCACAACTTCAGGTTTCTCTCTACCTTTTCTTCTTTGAAAGTCCTGGAGGATCAAGCAAAACTGGCAAACACCATCTCACAGAAAACTATCTTACCCTCACCTATGCTTTTCTTTCCTTGAGTTATCATTCTCTGTGTTGCCCTTGACCATTTGGCTCTATTGTCTCTAGAGATGCATGTTATCTCACCTGCACCCAGGAACACACCCCTAAGTCTAGATCAGCAGACCATATGGGCTTGCAGACCATCGTAATCCTGATGTTTGTAGGAGATTTATCCTCCTAATACATCTTCTTCCACAGGCCCTTAGATCACTGCTCTACTCAAGAATCATGTGGACCTAATTTACCTGCTTTCAGATTATCAGGGTTCAACTTCTTTCCATTCTTAAGAAAACATCTCTTCTATGCTTTGGGTTTTTGTAGTGGGTCCCAGTGCAGTTCCAACACTAATTGCTAATCTGGTTGCTCTCTGGATCTTATAAAGGAAACTATCAGAGATTATAAAGATGTTCACAGAAGGCTCAGTTCAACCACAGGTTAATGTCACTTCCTGAGTTATTGCTTCTTGACAGCATACAAACTCAGTTGGTAAGTCTTCTTGTAGGCCCAAACTACTTTCTTCATAGTAATTTTAAAATTTTCAACAGAGCCTTTTAGTTTATCCTGAATTTTATATTTCTTTGATATCATTTTAAATTTAGTAGAAAATCATATGTGCAAAGTTTGTATTTATTATTCTCTCTTATGAGATTATTGGCCCCAATGATATTTAAGAGATAAAGATGAATGTTTCAAGTAACATTGAAAGGGTGCTACATTGACTTGTTTGTGTTTATTCTATATTGTTATTCTAGTTTCTCAATTTAGTCCATAAGAAAAAAATAAAAAGAATAGGACTATAAGTACCTGCCTTGCATATGCTGAATGTATCTATGATTATTTAAATATGCATACCTTCAAACACAGGTCACACCCAAGTACTGCATTTAAGACTCTTTTATGATTATGAGGGCTACTCCATTTCTTCTATGGGATTTTTGCCCACAGTAGTAGATATAATGGTTCTCTGAATTAAATTCACCAATCCCCATCCATTTTAGCTCACTGATTCCTAAGATGTTGATATTTACTCTTGCCATATCCTGCTTTTTTAGAAGAAAGTGAAACTCACTCAGTTGTGTCTGAGTCTTTTTGGACTACACAAGACTCATGGACTATACAGTCCATGGAATTCACCAGGCCATAATACTGGAGTGGGTAGCCTTTCCCTTCTCCAGGGGATCTTCCCAATCCAGGAATCGAACCAAGGTCTCACACGTTGGAGGCGGATTCTTTACCAGCTGAGCCACAAGAGAAGACCTGCTTGACCATGTCCAAATTATCTTGATTCATGGACCTAACATTCCATTCAACATCTATGCCCCAACCACTGATCCCAAAGAAACTGAAGCTGGTCAGTTCTATGAAGACCTAGAAGACCTCTTAGAACTAACACCAAAAAAGATGTCTTTTTCATCATAGGGAATTGGAAGTGAAGAGATAACCTGGAGTAACAGGCAAGCTTGACCTTGGGAGTACAAAATGAAGCAGGGCAAAGGCTAACAGAGTTTTGCCAAGAGAATGCACTGGTCATAGCAAGCACCATTTTTCAACAACACAAGAGAACACTTTACACATGGACATCAACAAATGGTCAATACCGAAATCAGATTGATTATACTCTTTCTAACCAAAGATAGAGAAGCTCTATACAGTCAGCAAAAAAAAAAAAAAAGACCTGGAGCTGACTGTGGCTCATATCATCAGCTTCTCATAGCAAAATTCAGGTTCAAACTAAAGAAAGTGGGGAAAACCACTAGGCCAGCCAGGTACAACTTAAATCAATCCCCCCATGAATATATAGTAGAGGTGATAAATAGAGTCAAAGAATTAGATCTAGTAAACAAAGTTCCTGAAGAACTATGGACAGAGTGAAAGTGGGAAAAACCACTAGGCCAGCCAGGTACAACTTAAATCAATCCCCCCATGAATATATAGTAGAGGTGATAAATAGAGTCAAAGAATTAGATCTAGTAAACAAAGTTCCTGAAGAACTATGGACAGAGGTCCGTAATATTGTAGAGGAGATCTCAAAGAAAAAAGAAAAGCAAGAAGGCAAAGTGATTGTTTGCGGAGATTTTACAAATAGCTGAAGAAAGAAGAGAAGAGGAAAGCAAGGGAGAAAGGGAAAGACACACCCAACTAAATGCAGTGTTCCAGAGACTATCAAGGAGAGACAAGGAGGCCTTCTTGTATGAATAATGCAAAGAAATAAAGGAACACAACAGAAGGAGAAAGACTAGAGATTTCTTCAAGAAAATGGAATAGCAAAGGAACATTTCATCCAAAGATGAGCACAATAAAGGACAGGAATGATAAAGACCTAATAGAAGCAGAGTGATCAAGAAGAGATGGAAAGAATACACAGAAGAACTGTACAAAAAAAGTCTCACTGACCCAAATAACCACAATGGTGTGGTCAGTCACTCAGAGCCAGGCATTTTGGAGTATAACGTCAAGTGGACTTTGGGAAACACTGCTGTCAAGAAAGCTAGTGGAGTCGATGGAATTCCACCAGAGCTATTTAAAATCCTAAAAGATGATGCACTCAATATGTCAGTAAATCTGAAAAACCCAGCAATGGTCACAGGACCGAAATATGTCAGTCCTCATCCCAGTTCCTAAGAAGGGCAATACTAAAGAGCATTCAAACCATTGCACAATTGCACTCATCTCCCAAGCTAGTAAAGTAATGCTCAAAATCCTGTATGCTAGGTGTCGGCATTATGTGAACTAAGAACATCTAGATGACCAAGCTGGGTTTAGAAAAGGCAAAGGAACCAGAGATGAAATTGCCAACATTATCTGGATCATAGAGGAAAGCAAGGGGATTCCAGAAAAGCATCTACCTCTGTTTCATTGACTATGCTAAAGCTTTTGACTGTGTGCATCTAACAAACTGTGGAAAACTCTTAAAGAGATGAGAATACCAGACCATCTTACCTGCCTCCTGAGAAACCCGCATGCTGGTCAAGAAGCAACAGCTAGAACCTAGTATCGAACAACTGACTGGTCCAGGATTGAGAAAAGAGTACAACAAGGCTGTTTATTGTCACCCTGTTTATTTAACTTATATGCAGAGCCCATCATGAGCAATTCTAGGCTGGAAGAGATACAAGCTGGAATCAAGATTTCTGGGAGAAATATCAACAACCTCAAATATGAGGATAATACCACTCCTATGGCAGAAATAAGAGAAACTAAAGAATCACCCAATAAAGGTGATGGAGGAAAGTGGAAAAGCCAGCTTAAAACTCAATATTAAAAAGCTAAGATCATGACATCTGATCCCAGCACTTCATAGCAAACGGAAGGTGAAAATGTGGAAGTAGTAACAGATTTCCACCCCTTGGTCTCTCAAATCATCATGGATGGTGACTACAGCCATAGAGGACAATTGCTTCTTGGCAAAAAGCCTATGACAAACTAAGACAGTGTGTTAAAAACAAAGACATCACAAAGATCCATACAGTCAAGTATATGGTCTTTCCAGTAGTCACGTGTGGTTGTGAGAGCTGAACCATAAAGAAGGCAGAGCACTGTAAAACTGATGCTTTCAAACTGGTGCAGGAGAAGACTCTTGAGAGTCCCTTGGACAGCAAGCAGATCAAACCAGTCAATCCTAAAGGAAAGCAACCCTGAACACTCATTGTAAGGATTGATGCTAAAGCTCCAATACTTTGGATGCCTGATGCAAAGAGCTGACTCATTGGAAAAAGACCTGATGCTGATAAAGATTAAAGGCAGGAGGTGAAGAGGGTGACAGAGGATGAGATGTTTGGATGGCATCACTGATGCAATGCGCATGAACTTGGGCAAACTCCAGATGATGAGGCACAGGGAAGCCTGGAGTGCTGCAGCCCATGGGGTCAAGAAGAGTAAGACTCGATTTGGAAACTGATCAAGAACACCTTCAAATACACACAGAGACACCATAATCATGCTTTCTATTGATTAAGTCTGAAGGTTGTGTTAGAGATAGAGTTCTTCTGAACATCTCAACAGTATAACTATGCCATTTTTGGAATGTCTACCTAGAAAATGTAAATACAGGCACTGCCATAAGTAGCCTGATTTCACTTGGCAACATTATAATAATCATATAGGTTAGTGAGAGATGAAGTAATAAAGTTAGGGATTTTGAATTTGGACTTTACTTGGTGCTATGACCAACCTATGGAGAAGGCAATGGCACCCCACTCCAGTACTCTTGCCTAGAGAATCCCATGGACAGAGGAGCCTGGTGGGCTGCAGTCCACGGAGTCGCTAAAAGTTGGACACAACTGAGCGACTTCACTTTCACTTTTCACTTTCATGCATTGGAGAAGGAAATGGCAACCCACTCCAGTGTTCTTGCTTGGAGAATCCCAGGGATGGGGGAGCCTGGTGGGCTGCCGTCTATGGGGTTACACAGAGTAAGACACGACTGAAGCGACTAGCAGTAGCATGACCAACCTATACAGCATACTAAAAAGCAAAGACATTACTTTGCCAACAAAGTTCTGTCTAGTCAAAGCTATGGTTTTTCCAGTAGTCATGTATGGATGTGAGAGTTGGACTATAAAGAAAGCTGAGTGCTGATGAATTGATGCTTTTGAACTATGGTGTTGGAGAAGACTCTTGAGAGCCCCTTGGAAAGAAGATCCAACCAGTCCATCCTAAAGGAAATCAGTCCTGAATATTCATTAGAAGGACTGATGCTGAAGCTGAAACTCCAATACTTTGGCCACCTGATGCAAAGAACCAACTACTTGGAAAATACCCTGATCCTGGGAAAGATTGAAGGCAGGAAGAGAAGGGGTCGACAGAGGATGAGAGGGTTGGACCGCATCACCAACTCAGCCAAAAACTCCGGAGTTGCTAATGGACAGGGAAGGCTCGCGTGCTGCAGTCCATGGGGTAGCAAAGATTTGGACATGACTGAGTGGCTGAACTATACCAAGGCATTAAACATCCACAAAATTGTATATTTGATGTGATCTGGTTATAAATTTTTTACATTAACCAACAGAATTTATTTGCATGATAGTTTGACTGAGTAGGTATACTTTCCTCCTTTACTTCACTACATAGTTACTATTTAATATAAAAGCTCCATTTTTATCTCAATTTGCAAACTTTTCCATTTAAAGAATATGTCTTTGCTGAAGTTATCCCCCTCACAAACACACAAACACTCTCACACACACAGACACGCTTATATATTTGTCATTTTTCAGATGGCCAGTCTAATTTTATATATTATACTAATCTTAATAAATTACAGAAGCATAAATTAAATTCTGAACTCTAATTTTTCCTTGTTGTGTAGTTAGAAATACTTTGCTAATTTGAAGGGAAAATGATGTGATAGGAAAGAGGCTGATAATTAAATCAAGGTCTTAGACTACATGGCTTGTACTTTTAAACTGGATGCTTTACATACATTTACCTTTGTCTTATGGAATACCATTCATTTTACTTTTCCAATCCATGCAATTTTAAAAATTGTTTTAATTTTTCTTAAAGTAGGAAATATTTATTTTCATAGACAAGTCCATGGTTAGAATTAAATTGAGTTTCTGAACTGTCATTTTAAACAACTAAGAAAAAAAAAATTATTCATCTGATACTCTGTAAGCCATTTTAAAATATACTTAAGCTACTTCTGATCATTTTCTGCCATGCTGGCTGTTAACCATAATCGTCTGTATAGATATTCCCAATTGCCTGAACCTAATGGAGCAGGCAATCCTACCCAAGGTTTTGTTGCTGTCATTTATATTTTTGTTTTCTATACAAAGCTTTCATGTTATTTTTGATGTTATCTGAGTAAACAAACTACATATTTTTTTTCAATGACCTTAAACTTAGTGACAAACCACAACTTTAGAACATTTACATTGAACATGAAAATTCCTAGGCAGCAGTCAATTGTTTGTCATTAAATTTAAAATTTGTAACATTTTCTCCAGTTTAGTTTTTTATCCCTTTGAGAACTAGAATGGAACTTGCTTAAAAAGATATCCTGGAGCTGAGACATGATTTTTCAGACCTCTCTGTAAAAACCAAAAAGTCCTTCATAGACAAATGTCATTCTTTTTATTGTTTTTCCATTTTGGGCATATAGCAAATTGAATATGTGTCCAAAAGTGACTATTGCCCTTTGCTTTCCTATTGCTTTTGATGTGGTGGTTTTCTTGTTGGCTTTCTTTCTATCTGGGCATACTTTTCTAACTTACTCAACCTGACAGCATGTGAGCTTTTATCTCTAAGTGGTTACAATATAGACCAAGTGTTACAAAGTAAAATACCTATAGGTCCCAGATATTAACAAAAATATTTAATATAAAGTGGGCACATATAGGAAAAGTTTACTGTTAAAAATAGAATTCAATTTTATTATTTTTACTAAACTTCATTATAACATTTAATATAATAAAATCATATGTGATCAGTTCAGTTCAGTCACTTATTTCTGATTCTTTGTGACCCCATGGACTGCAGCATGCCAGGCTTCCCTGTTCAGCACCAACTCCTGGAGCTTGCTCAAACTTATGTCCATCAAGTCAGTGATGCCATCCAACCATTTCATCCACTGTTGTCCCCTTCTTCTCCTGCCTTCAATCTTTCCCAACATCAGGGTCTTTACTAAGGAGTCGGCTCTTTGCATCAGGTGGCCAAAGTATTGGAGCTTCAGCTTCAGTATCAGTCTTTCCAATGAATGTTCAGGATTGATTTCGTTTAGGATTGACTGGTTTGATCTCCTTGCAATCCAAGGGACTCTCAAGGGTCTTCTCCAACACCACAGTTCAAAAGCATCAATTCTTCAGTGCTAAGCCTTCTTTATGGTCCAACTCTCGCATCTCACGTCACATGACTACTGGAAAAGCCATAGCTTTGAGTAGATCGACATTTGTCTGTAAAGTAGTCTCTGCTTTTTAATATACTGTCTAGGATTGTCGAGGTTTTCCAAAGAGCAAATATCTTTTTTTTTTTTTATTTTATTTTTACTTTATTTTACTTTACAATACCATATTGGTTTTGCCATACATTGACATGAATCCACCATGGGTGTATATTAGCTCCCAATCCTGAATCCCCTCCCACCTCCCACCCCATATCATCTCTCTGGATCATCCCCGTGCACCAGCCCCAAGCATTCTGTATCCTGTATCCTGTATACAGTGTGGAGATTCCTTAAAAAACTGCAAATAGAACTGCCTTATGACTCAGCAATCCCACTGCTGGGCATACACACCGAGGAAACCAGAATTGAAAGAGACACATGTACCCCAATGTTCATTGCAGCACTGTTTATAATAGCCAGGACATGGAAACAACCTAGATGTCCATCAGCAGATGAATGGATAAGAAAGCTGTGGTACATATACACAATGGAGTATTACTCAGCCATTAAAAAGAATTCATTTGAATCAGTTCTAATGAGATGGATGAAACTGGAACCTATTATACAGAGTGAAGTAAGCCAGAAAGAAAAACACCAATACAGTATACTGACACATATATATGGAATTTAGAAAGATGGCAATGATGACCCTGTATGTGAGACAGCAAAAGAGACACAGATGTATAGAAAGGACCTTTGGACTCTGTGGGAGAGGGAGAGGGTGGGATGATTTGGGAGAATGGCATTGAAACGTGTATACTATCATGTAAGAACGAAGCACAAGCCTATGTTCGATACAAAGAGCAAATATCTTTTAATTTCATGGCTGCAGTCACCATCTGCAGTGAGTTTGGAGCCCAAGAAAATAAAGTCTGTCACTGTTTCCATTGTTTCCCCTTCTATTTGTCATATGTGATACTGGATAAAAATAGCTATTTATAAATTTCTAACTTTAATATATGAATTTTTTTCTTTCTGTATAAAATTTTGGTAAAATTCTCACATTTGTGAGAAGATATTAAGATGTTCAACTTCTTTTTGTCCTTATGTGTATCATTTATTTTATATGTCTGTTTCATTCTAAATAGAATGTATTAATACTTACTCTCTTGCTATAACTATATTTATAAATATGCGCTTGCTAAGTTGCTTCAGCTGTGTCTGACTCTGCAGCCCTGTGGACTGTAGCCTGTCTGGTTTCTCTGTACATGGGATCCTCCAGGCAAGAATACTGGAGTGGGTTGCCATGCCCTCCTCCAGGAGATCTTCCCCACCCAAGGATCAAACCCATATCTCTTATGACTTCTACATTGGCAGGCATGTTCCTTACTACTAGTACTACCTGAGATTTATTTGCATTTCTAGAATAAATAAGTGCATAGAGGTTCATAGAGTCCATGTCAATTTTTTAAAATACCACTTATAATAGCATTAAAATATGAAATATTTAAGGAAAATTTGACAAAAGATGCACAATTTTTGCATACTAAACTGCAAAACATGACTGATAGAAATAAAATAATACCTAAACAAAAAGTTAGGTATATTTTGCTTATGCATTGGAACACTATTTTTAATTCATCAATTTCCAAACAGTCACAATATAGATTCATCATTGTATTAGTCTTGAGAAAGAATAATGTTGGAAGATTTGAAATACATGATTTCAAGGTAATCAAGACAGAGTGATATTATTGTCAAGGCAGGTAAATCGATCAGTGGAACAGAGAAGAGAGTGCATAAGTAGATCCCCATTAAAATGATCAATTCGTTCTTATCTTTTCATCAAACAGTGGTGGGAAAGTAGATAGTAAAATGCAAAATGAGTTTTATTTATTTAATTTACATATTTATAAATAAAACTCCAGTGCTTAACACATGCTATACAGAAAAATTCACACAAAATGGTCACAGACCTATATAGTTTTACTTACCTATATAGTTTACTAAAACAATAAAATATCTGGATGGAAAATATGAAAAGAAAATCTTAGTGTTCTTTGATTTGACAAAGAGTTATTAATACCAAACAAAATTTTTAAAAGTAAAAAAAATCATAAAGTGAACTTCCTCAAAAAAAATTGTTCTTCAAAAAGCACTGTTAAATAGAAAGGTGATCACAAGTTATATATAGATATAAATATATTTTTAGTAAATGTGTGTGTGCTCCATCACTCAGTTGTGTCCAACTCTTTGAGACCCCATATATAGTAGTCCACCAGGCTCCTCAGTCCATGGAATTTTCCAGGCAAGAATACTGTAGTGGGTTGCCATTTCCTATCCCAGGGGATTTACCTGACCCAGGATTCAAACTCACATCTCTCATGTCTCCTGCATTGGAAGGTGGATTACTACTGTACCATATGGGAAGCTTTTAAATAAATATATGTAAAATACACAAAATTTTGTAAACATATATATGCATTTGCATTTATGCTTACATAGATGGCATTCTTCAAAGGGGGGAAAAAAAACTTTAAAAATTGGAAAGCATTTGAACAAAACCAAAGGAAACATTTGGAAAGCAAAATATCACAAGAACAGGTTCTCAACTTCAGCTATTTAGAAAACAGAAAATGCAAATTAAGACCATAGTGAAATTTCATGATGAACCAATTAGAGAAGCTAAAATTAAAATCATACTGTTGGCAGGGATGTGGAGCAACTGTAGCGTCCATAAATTGTAAGGCACTGTAAAATGATACAACTACTTTTGAGAAAAAGAGTTTGGCAATTTGTTTGAAAAGTTAAAGATATATCAATATAGGATCCATACACACTCCTACTATGTATTTATAAAAGATAAATAAAATATACACCTATGCAAAAACTTGTACACAAGCTTTAATACCAGCAGTGTTTGTAACAACCAACCAGAAACAATCCCAATGTCCAACAGTAGGTGAAAGCATACAAAAATTGTGTTAGATTCTTATAATGAATTTTTTTCTTTTAGAAAAACAGAAAGTACTGCTGATATATACAACATGGATTAAGCTAAAAAGAATTATGTTGACTGAATAAAGCCAGTCTTCCATCTCATCTTACAAAAAAAAAAAGCCAACTACATAGTACATTATATAAAGTACATATTCATTACATAAAGTCGACAAAAAAAACTAGTCTACAGTGATAGAAATTTGATGTTTTGCCTGGGACAGGGAAAGTCAGGAGGGAGAAGTTACAAAGGATCAGGAAGAAACTCTGAGTGATGATGGTACTCACTTCCTTGATGAAGTTATGGTCTTGGGACTGTACAAGTATGTCAGAAATTATCAAATAGTATACTTCAATTACATACAGTTTATTTAATGTCAGTGATACCTGAAAGGTATAAAAATATATATTTACAGTTCAATATTAGCAGTTATGTCTTTGCCCTACTTTGATATTTCTGGATTTTATTAATTTTTTAAAGAAAATGGTCTAATATTAGAAGATTTTCCTTAAAAATTAGTGGTTCTATTAATTAATAAACATATTGTTAGTCTTGATGTCTCTATATTTTATCCTAGATAACATATTTGATGAAAAGAAAAACTTCTAATAAATTTAAATATTTATAGGAGTTTTTTTAAAATAGTTACAGTAAGGTAATAAGAGAATTCTAATTAGACTTCTTAATTTATTTATTAAAAATGTATACAATGAAATGAATACAACCATTATTATTGGTCTTTGGTAATTTATTCTGACATTAGATGATAATGATATAATTATTATACTTCATCTAAATTTTTATGTCTATATCTTATTTATTTCATACATTCTTAAAACTGTGTGATGTCCAAGGGACTTTTGATCAAGTTGTAAACCATTTCATTGATGATAATAAAGGAATCAGGAAACCCTCTCTAATCATTTTGGCAACCTCACAATAGCATAAAGCAATGGCTGTCAAAGATTAAGATATAGAAAAGGAGTACCTATCTTAAGTAGGGTTACAACTGAATTGACAAAGTAGTTGAAATTAGTCTGAGTTGCTTTAAAAAATTACAAGCCACTCCTACAGTTATCAAAAAATATATCACAGATAATTTCATACTTCTAATATAGCACAATGACTTATTTCTAACATAGTACAATGACTTAAAAAAATGACAAGCCACTCCTAAAGTTATCAAAAAATATATCACAGATAACTTCATACTTCTAACATAGACAATGACTTATTTTGATAGTCATAGTAAAAAGATTTCTACCATGGTACAATCAAATCAAACATAGCACTTTCAACTATTAATTTACATTTTTAAAAATTTTTTAGCAGCATTATTTTATTGATTTTTCATAGTTTGTCATTTCCTAAAGTTATCAAAAAATATATCACAGATAACTTCATACTTCTAACATAGACAATGACTTATTTTGATAGTCATAGTAAAAAGATTTCTACCATGGTACAATCAAATCAAACATAGCACTTTCAACTATTAATTTACATTTTTAAAAATTTTTTAGCAGCATTATTTTATTGATTTTTCATAGTTTGTCATCTCATATCATTTTTACCATTATTTCAAAGAATGTTGGTTTTTTTTAGTTCATTCTTAAAGAATAATTCAGTTCAGTTCAGTTGCTCAGTTGTGTCCGACTCTTTACAACCCCATGAATTGCAGCATGCCAGGCCTCCTGGCCCATCACCAACTTACAGAGTTCACTCAGACTCACGTCCATCACGTTAGTGATGCCATCCAGCCATCTCATCTTCTTTTGTCCCCTTCTTCTCCTGCCCCCAATCCCTCCCAGCATAAGAGTCTTTTCCAATGAATCAACTCTTCGCATGAGGTGGACAAGTACTGGAGTTTCAGCTTAAGCATCATTCACTCCAAAGAAATCCCAGGGCTGATCACCTTCAAAATGGACTGGTGGGATCTCCTTGCAGTCCCAGGGACTCGCAAGAGTCTTCTCCAACACCACAGTTCAAAAGCATTAATTCTTCGGGGCTCAGCTTTCTTCACAGTCCAACTCTCACATNAATCCCAAGGCTGAACTCCTTCAGAATGGACTGGTTGCATGTCCTTGCAGTCCAAGGGACTCTCAAGAGTCTTCTCCAACACCACACTTCAAAAGCATCAATTCTTCGGCGCTCAGTCTTCTTCACAGTCCAACTCTCACATCCATACATGACCACTGGAAAAACCATAGCCTTGACTAGACGGACCTTTGTTGGCAAAGTAATGTCTCTGCTTTTGAATATGCTATCTAGGTTGGTCATAACTTTTCTTCCAAGGAGTAAGCATCTTTTAATTTCATGGCTGCAATCACCATCTGCAGTGATTTTGGAGCCCGAAAAAATAAAGTCTGAAACTTTCCACTGTTTCTCCATCTATTTGCCATGAAGTGATGGGACCAGATGCCATGATCTTCGTTTTCTGAATGTTGGGCTTGAAGGCATCCTTTTCACTTTCCACTTTCACTTTCATCAAGAGGCTTTTTAGTTCTTCTTCACTTTCTGCCATAAGGGTGGTGTGATCTGCATATCTGAGGTTATTGATATTTCTCCCAGCAATCTTGATTCCAGCTTGTGTTTCTTCCAGTCCAGCATTTCTCATAATGTACTCTGCATATAAGTTAAACAAGCAGGGTGACAATATACAGCCTTGACATACTCCTTTTCCTATTTGGAACCAGTCTGCTCTACCATGTCCAGTTCTAACTGCTTCTTCCTGGCCTGCATACAGATTTCTCAAGAGGCAGGTTAGGTGGTCTGGTATTCCCATCTCTTTCATAATTTTCCACAGTTTATTGTGATCCACACAGTCAAAGGCTTTGGCATAGTCAATAAATTAGAAATAGATGTTTTTTCTCGAACTCTCTTGCTTTTTCAATGATCCTGTGGCTGTTGGCAATTTGATCTCTGGTTCCTGTGCCTTTTTTAAAACTAGCTTGAACATCAGGAAGTTCACGGTTCACGTATTGCTGAAGCCTGGCTTGGAGGATTTTGAGCATTACTTTACTAGCATGTGAGATGAGTGCAATTGTGCAGTAGTTTGAACATTCTTTGGCATTGTCTTTCTTTGGGATTGGAATGAAAACTGACCTTTTCCAGTCCTGTGCTTAGCACATGATAAAATTCAAAGTCCCAGCTAATAATATTAAAACATTTCAAATATATATTTTAAAAATAAGAAATGGTCTGTTAGTAAAAAATTTGTGAAAATGGCAAAGTTTGTCTTAGTGTTTCTTCAAACTAGCATTTGTTTTAGTTTCATTACCTTGGTTATTGATCTTTTCATAGTATTATGGCCCATCTCATGTGGATCAAACACAACTTTCTTAAACTCTTCAAAGTGTATTAACTCAGCTGTCTCAATTTTATGGTCAGAGTATGTATATATTCCTGTTTGCAAGTTAACCTTCAAAGGTAGAATATATGCTTTTTATTACTTATTTGTTGCAAAATGATGACTTATGCTTAAAGGGTGGTTTTGTCAGAAAAGATAAGAAATTTAGGCCAAAAAGTGTGACAGGTATTTTTAAACAAATTAGTCTCTTGCATATCTAACATTATATGGTGTATAAACAAATCCATCATATAAAAAATCCAGTCTCTGTAGAAAACAGATATATTTAAGGAGTGGTGCATGCTACAAAAATAAAACAAAAAACAAAACTATGAATATATAATATTCACATTACAGTGCAATTTTATATCTGAAATGCCTTCTTGGAAAATTGTATTATATAATTCTAAATTGAAATTAAGACTCTCAAAGAATATAAAAGCAACAGAAACAACAAAGTAACCACATCCTAAGTTGCTAGATTATGTAGGTATACAAATCGAGAAACTGAGATATAGGAACATAGGGGAATAAGAGGAAAAGCAAGATTTGCATTTGAAGAGGGAAGATACCATTTGTGTATTTTAATTCAAAATATCACTTTGCTGTATATTAAATGAATAAACACATACTGTAAAACTAGAGCTTCCCTTGTGGCTTAGTGGTAAAGTATCTGCAGGAGATTCAAGAGACCTGGGTTCTATCCCTGTGTCAGGAAAACCCCCTGGAGAAGGGAAATGGCAACCCACTCCAGTATTCTTGCCTAGGAAATCCCATGACAGAGCAGCCTGGCAGACTACAGTCTATGGGGTTACAAAAGAGTCAGTTCAGTTCAGTTCAGTCGCTCAGTCGTGTCCAACTCTTTGTGACCCCATGAATCGCAGCACGCCAGGCCTCCCTGTACATCACCATCTCCTGGAGTTCACTCAGACTCACATCCATCAAGTCCGAGATGCCAGTCAGACATGATTTTAAAATCTAGTTAAACATAACCTTATTTTTTTTAATGGCTGACTTTAGTTTATGGAAATAAATGTACTTTTTACTGTTATGAGGCATATATAGAAGTATTAATTTAGAATTCTACTATCCACAACATAGCTTATTATATATTATGTTCAGTTAACCATAAATTGTAATTTTACTGACACATGGAACTCATGCATTGAATAGAAGGCATTTTTTATTATAATTTAATCATCTTTCTTTAATCAAAGAAAAGTCACAGAGTCCAGATTGTTGTCTTCTTCATCTACAAAAGCTTAAACTACTTATTTTGAGCTATGATACTGCAATGATTTCCTATTAAGAGTTTAAAAGTTATTTAATCAGAAAATTTGTGATTCTTCAAAAAATTCTGGTATACCCTGAAGGAGTCATTATTAACAATTCACCTTGTTCATATAAATACACACTAATATTGATACACATATATTCTTTTAAATTAAAAATATGGCATGTCTATTTTCCAGACCATTTATTTCATTAGATTTAATAACCTCAACAGTGATAGTATATAATTTATTTAAGGATATGATCTTGTGTCCAGAGTTTTGCCATCACCTACAATGTTGATTGTCACATTCTTTTGGACACATGTTTACATATTTGTTTTGTTTGCTCCTTTTTGTTTGTTTGTTTTCTAAGACCGATTGGTTAGGTTAAAGCTCTAATAAGTTGCTGTAATAAAAGAGTTATGGTATATTAGTGGCTTAAACCAATTGTTAATTTCTCACTTATTCAATGGTAATGGGTTGGTGAACAAAACAGAGATCAGGCTCCACCCTCAGAGACCCAGGATGACTAAGCCATTTTCTACATATGTATTCCAGCTGCCCTGAAAATATCCTCTATTACAAACCAACTATAATGTAAAAAGGCATTAGGGACCCCTATCAGTTCAGTTCAGTTCAGATCAGTCGCTCAGTCGTATCCGACTCATTGCGACCCCATGAACTGCAGCACACCAGGCCTCCCTGTTCACCACCATCTCCTGGAGTTCACTCAGACTCACGTCCATCGTATCTGTGATGCCATCCAGCCATCTCCTCCTCAGTCGCCCCCTTCTCCTCCTGCCCCCAATCCCTCCCAGCATCAGAGTCTTTTCCAATGAGTCAGTTCTTCTCATGAGGTGGCCAAAGTACTGGAGTTTCAGCTTTAACATCATTCCTTCCAAAGAAATCCCAGGGTTGATCTCCTTCAGAATGGACTGGTTGGATCTCCTTGCAGTCCAAGGGACTCTCAAGAGTCTTCTCCAACACCACAGTTCAAAAGCATCAATTCTTTAGTTCTCAGCCTTCTTCACAGTCCAACTCTCATATCCATACATGACTACTGGAAAAACCATAGCCTTGACTAGACAGACCTTAGCCGGCAAAGTAATGTCTCTGCTTTTCTAGGTTAGGTTAGTCAATAAACAAAATCAAGGACATTTAGTTCCTTCTCAAGAGCTACAGGCAATATTATGAGCCATTGTCTGTGAACTCTCTTATAGATACTGAAATCATGACCAGGTGGAAGAATGTTAAGTACATGATGACCATGCTGCCACAATTCTTAGAACTGGCCTCAAGGAAATGGGAACAAACTGATTCTGGAACTCAAGATTAACTGTTCTTAAAACAATCAAGATAACACTGATTAGACCACAGCATAACTAACTTCATGATGATGGTCAGAGCTGACTCTGCTGTTTCTGCACACAGCCCTCTTCCTCCATCTATAAAAGCTCTTATCCATAGAATGTCTGGGGATGGGGAGTGGGGAGAAGGACATTTTGGACAGGAGTCCACCCTCTACTAGCAAGAAGACAGGGGCACAGTCTTTGTCAGCAACTCTGAACAAGTTTAAAATATGGAACAAAAAATATAAATTTTTGTGGACTATTTTATACAAAGTTTAACAGATAATCAGGGTAGGAAATGGCAACCCATTCCAAAATCTTGCCTGGAAAATTTCATGGACAGAGCCTGTCTGGTTACAGTCCCTGGAGTCACAAAGGGTTGGACATGAATGAGTACACATGTCTTAATTGATAATAGCTAATATAGATTGAAATATATCCCATTCCACCAGCATTTTATAAAAGTGCCTTTCCACTTATGTTTTCATTAATACTGATACTGTCAACAGTTTAAATTTTCATCAATAACCTTACTTGGGTAAAGGTGTTATATTTTTGCTTTATTTTACATTTTTAGTGTACTAGTAAGTTTGGGTGTATCTCATTTTTAAAGGACATTTACACTGCATACTCTAAAATTCATTTTCATACTCTTTGCCTAATTTTCTAATCTCTGTATTTGTATTTTTTTTTCTCAATTTTGTGCTTGAAAAAAATTACAAATTGGAAACACTCATCCATTTCCAGTCACATTGGATACAAACACTTAAAATATATTGTTGACATTACTTCATTTCAATTAGAGATTCCATATTTCTGAAATATTAATAAAATAAACTTATCAAGTTGAAAATAATCATTGAAAATGCAATACCAACTGAATTATTAATTCACTGCACTAACATGTCCTCCTGGTAGGAACTTCTGTCAGAAGATGTTTGTTCCTCCAAGTTCAGGGCTTTTTGAGCAAACAGATCTGGTACAAAGATGATTAAATGATAGCTTGTCTCTGAAGTTAGAGATAGTGAATTTCCCCAGAGCCATATGCTCCCATTCAAATGGTAATCAAGTTTAGACACATTTTTCTAATCTCTCTGGTGGCAACTGCTTACATTTCAGAGTAAAGAACTTACTCTCCTTCCCCAGAGTGTTCACAGTCCAGAATGAAAAAGAAAGCGAGATCTCTCTATCTTCAGAGGAGAGGATGGGTATCTGTGCCATCTGTCTATCTAAGAATGCTGAGTTTCAAAATCTGAGAGACCCTCTTCTCTGGTGTAGATCACCTGTGTCTGCAGAGGTCAATGGGTGTTCAACATTCTCAGAGCAATCTCTGTGGGGACAGAGATTTGGGAACAGATGTGGGAACAGTCTGAAGGAGATCAACCCTGGGATTTCTTTGGAAGGAATGATGGTAAAGCTGAAACTCCAGTACTTTGGCCACCTCATGTGAAGAGTTGACTCATTGGAAAAGACTCTAATGCTGGGAGGGATTGGGGGCAGGAGGAGAAGGGGATGACCGAGGATGAGATGGCTGGATGGCATCACTGACTCGATGGACGTGAGTCTGAGTGAACTCCGGGAGATGGTGATGAACAGGGAGGCCTGGCGTGCTGCGATTCATGGGGTCGCAAAGAGTCGGACACGACTGAGTGACTACACTGAACTGAACTGTGGGAACAGAGCTTTGGGGACTGCCTCGGGCTTCTCTGTAAATAAGAGGCCTTTTCTCTGATCTAGACATGTGAGTGTGTGTGTGTGTGTGTGTGTGTGTGTGGTGTGTGTGTTTGTGCATGCACGCGTACTTTGTTGCTCAGTCGTGTCTGACTTTCTGTGACCCTTTGGACTGTAGCCAACCAGACTCATCTGTCAGGTGGATTCTTTACCTGCTGAGCCATCAGGGAAACCCAATCTCATATGTGATAGCCCCTTATGTTTGTGCTTCTATGAGTGTATATGCTATATATACTACACACTATACATACTAGAGTATACTGTATATACTAGTTGTACTATGTACACCCAAAGAATTTCCAAAAAATTTATATATATATAAAATAAAATTTTATATATAAAATTTTAAATATAACATAAAATAAAAATGTTAAATATAACTTAAAAATAGCAGATTTTTATCTGTAAAGGGGCAATGATAAGTTGGGAAAAACGAGCATGATGCAAGAGCTTAAGGATTCTCATGACTTTGGACTTCAGTAAAGCTTTTTCTTTTTTCTGTTGTTTCCATGTTCTTTGAAAGACATCTTTTGCACTTCTAAGAGGTTAATATTATGTTTCACATACAAAACAAATCCATCTGCAATTTTCTTCTTTGTACTGCCTTTAAAAATATTATTTTGTTGTATATTCAGAAACTGACTCAAAACTATGGTTAAATCTGTACCTGTAACACACGTACAAAAACAAAATATGTAGATTTTGGACCAAAATAAGGTATTTATATCTCCAATGAAAATTTTAAAGACTAAATTAGGCTGGCTATCTAAACTAGGCTTCATTCCTTTGCAAATAAGAAATCATCAAATATTTCCAGGGTCTTTAAAATGAGGTCAAATAGGTCTAAGCAATCAAGTATCTATTAATGATATCTCCTTCAAGAGTCAAAGAACTTTCTTTGAACACACCTAATTGTCATATGGTATCATATTCCTGCTGATAGCTAGGTTGTGTGGGTTTATATTTAAAATGTATCTCTTCAGAGAACTCATCAAAATAACCAAGAATAGTATGATGAGCTTTAGATTCTAGTTGGTGCATCCCTCAGTCTGACTGTTTGTGACCCCATGAACTGTAGCTTGCCAGGTTCCTCTGGCCATGGGATTTCCCAGGCAAGAATACTGAAGTGGGTTGACATTTTCTCCTCCAAGGGATCTTCTTGACCCAGGGATCGAATCCAGGTCTCCATGTCTCCTGCATTGGCAGGCAAATTCTTTATCACTGAGCCACCTGGGAAGTCATTAGATCCCAGAGTATAACAGAAAGACACATTGTTTTGAGTAGCAAAGAGATAAAAGTGACATTGCTCCTAATCAAACCTGTGAAACCCTTGGACATAGCAAATTGTCTCTACCACATACTTCAGACTCAGTCCCAGGGTGTGGGATATCATTGGAACACTCATTTTTCAACAGGTCAAACAGGGCCAAAACTGCCTTGTGATACGTGTTTCCACTGTATGTTGGTTAGAGAAGTTACATACAGTACTGCATATTTTGTATCTCATAATGCTTAAGTCTTAATTACATAGTTTAAAAGAATACACTGAAACCAGGGCCAGTTTCAGAATTAAAATCATGACTTCAGTTTATTCTATTTAAGTTAATGTGCCTATGTTTGCCTTGGAAGGTATTTTTAAAGTGGTAGGAAGTAATTTTCTATGCTATATTTGTGTTTGTATATGTATATTTACCAGCTTAGAAATGCTTTTTGTTTGCTTTTGTGTGTGTATGTGTGTGTGTGTCTTTTAAGTTGAATGTCTCCAATACCCAATGTTTCTACTGGTAAATGAACAGTAACTAAACATGTATGCTTTTTCTCACAATCACCAAAAAATGTATCTTACTTGCCATTCTCTATCTTCCATTCTCCCAAGCATTCAAATGTCAAAGTTCAGCTATTTAGATTGAAGGTGTTTGTATAACGTAAGCTCTTAGCATGCTAGAAACACAGACTACAAAGTATACTGCCAGTGTTCTTTTCTCCCCCAAGGAATGTGTGTTTCAAAATTCTGATGAATAATTTATCTTTAATAGAAACTTTGCATCAATGATACAATGACTTCCTGTAAAATTCCTTTTCTCTGATCACTGAGATTTTAGGTTCATATGACATGTGTATTGTGTGATTGTTTTCATGCATAATGTTTTCAACCACATACACAGAGGGTTTTTTAGGATTTTAAGGCCAGAACGATGAAAGAAAGCAAATGTTCATTGGACATTTGCTATGTGCTGAACACTATGCAAAGTGTGTGACATAGATCATGGTAACACTTCTTTGTATTATTATACACCATCTTTTTAAAAAAGTGGTTTAATTTTAATTGAAGAATAGCTGTTTTACAGTATTGTGTTGGTTTCTACTAAACATCAACATGAATCAGCCATAGGTTTAACTATGCCCCCTCCCACTTGAACATCCCTCCCCACTCCCTCCCCATCTAGGTTGTTAAGGAGCCCTGGATTGAGTTCCCTGAGTCATATAACAAATTTCCATTGACTATCTAATTTATATACGGTAATGTACGTTTCCATGTTACTCTGCCCATACATTCCACCCGCTTCTTTCTCCCCTATCAGACGATACACCATCTTTTTAGATGAGGAAAAGGAGGCTTAAAATTGTCACTTATTAAGAAATGGTCAAGTTGGAATCAAAGTTTGGAAGCTTGACTCCAAAAGCTCTTTCTGTCATCCTTTCATAATTTATACAGAATCAGTATAAATTTTGAGTTTATGGACATTTCTAGTGATAATTTCATAGTATTTTTCACCATGCTATATACTGGCTTTCTTACCTTAGCAAATTGAAATATTTAGGAAATATAAGACTATTTTTTCCTTGTTCAACATGTAATAGATTAAGACAATTTCCAGACTATTGATAAAATTACTTCAAGCCTAAATTCTTAGCATTTGATATTATGACATAAATGTTCTCTTATACTTAGAATAAATCTGAATGATGGGCTGGTAGAATTATAAGTGAAACGACTGAGCACAGCTGATGATGAGTGACAAGGATCATAGCTACAGTTATCTTATAAAAGGTCAAAATACTACCACTTTTCTCTGTATATCTGAAGTCCTCAGAAGAAGAGGGTGGCATGGCTTTTCTGGAACAGACACTGAGGCAAGCCATGGTGTTTTATGGAACAGACATAGGCAAAGAGGGTGGCATGGTACTTTCTAGAACAGACATTAAGCCAAGCTTCTACTGTTCTCTCTCTGAGACAGTGAGGCTGAGGCTCCCTCCAAGTAGGAAACGTTGACCCACCCTGCTTCACCTTGGACTAACACAGTATGCCCATCTTGTTAGGAGCAATACAATCGCCTGAAAATGTACTCATAATACATTTCCTTTTTAAAAAAATGGGAAAAATCATAAACAGATCACTTTCAGGTCCATTATTAGAAAGGGTGTTCATAGGAAACACAGATTATTGCCATCAAGTTCTTATCACGTTTAGGTGTTCCTTAAAACCTATTATTCATTTGGAGAATGAGAAGTATTTTAACCCCTTGGCTTTTGGAAAAATTGTTATGTTGGAGGGACATCTTACCAAGTGTGACTTATAAATAGCTATTTTGTGGTTTGGTTTGGTGCACTAGGTTCTAGGAAACGTTTGAGTCCTCTTGACCAGCTTATCAGAGGGCAATTAAAAATGTAAGTGATGGGTAGTAGGAGATGCTATTACATTTGACAAAACTGTGTTGCATAAAATAATTGCTGGACCAAGGATGCTATTTTGCCTCAGAGTTTAAATCAATAATATCTAAGCTTTTTGATGTTATGCACTGTCACTTGTATAATAAATTATACAGCAAAAAGATTATGAAATGTTAAAGTATTATAAGAATTTACTCTACTTGTTGTTAATAAAGTCCATGATATTTGATTTAGATGATAAGTAATTGCTTTCACGGTATCTGAGTTAGGTGCTATAAATATTTAGGAGATAATAGGCCTTCTGTCAAAACTCATCAGATATTCTTTGAACCTATGAATTTCCAATTCATATCACCTCCTCCTGGGCTGATTAATTGAAAAGCATTGAGCTGAAATATTGTTGCTTTTCCTCACTGCACCACTGTTTTATGCGCATGATTTGATCTGCATAAGAGAAAAAAATCCACCATAGATACAGCTTCAAAAGTGGAGCATATAAATAAAATAAGCCTATATAGCAAAGACCTAATTAATCAACTAAATAATCCTAAGTAGACTAGTAAACAAATAAAAGAGATTTTCCTGTGTTTCTTTTTAATATTCTCTCAATATTTATGTTTATGCATTGTCTGATCTAATGGCTTCTAGAATGCATAGAACTCCTGCAGATCAATACAACAATTTACACATCTGTCTCACTATATGAAAAGAAAATCATTTAAATGGCTGCAATCACTCTTATAGGAAGCACTTTCAAATCTAAATAATAGATTCCTATCAAAAGAAGGTTTTGTTAAATGCATTTTCTAAACATTTAATGACCATTTCTTATGAATTATGACACAAAGTAGAAAGCTCATTCATTTAGTGAAAGTAATATTTACATAAAAGCATTTCAGGTTTAATTAATGTTGTATATTTGATGCACTTTTAAGGTTTCTAGAGTTCTTTCATATAAAAGCCAACAAGGATATCCAAACCCAATTTTACAAATAATTAATACAAGTTTCTGAGGGTTATAATAACTTGCCCAAATTCACAGGATCATACATAAGCCAGATTAAACCCTGATACTCAGGGTTTCTCATTCTATGTTCGATGATCTTTTGTCATACCATATTAAATACTTCTACCACATTATATTTCAGACACATTAAATACAGTAGGTGCTGATTATCTTGAATATTTAAACATGAAAATGATGTACTTATGCCTCCCTCAAAAGGAATGCAAGACCGTAACATGTAGAATTCACAAAATAAGTAGAGCAGTGTCTAGTAAGTGTGGCTGAGTAAAAACAATAGAAGAAATAGTAACAGGGAAACTCTAGAAAATAAAGAAAAAGTGAATAAAAGAAAGAAATCTAAGGGAATCCAGTAGCTTATAGTCATTTATTACTCTAGTTATTCACTTTGCCCAATATCTAAGAAGTTCAACACTTTATACTTGGTATAATTTCTCTGAATACACAAGTCTATAATTACTATCTTTGTACAACAATATTAAAAGTATAGATATAAATTTTATTGCTAAGCTTTTTCTAGAATAAATTGCCTTATGTTCAAAGATAAAAAGCCATCTGAATTTATTTCTTTTTAAATTGTATTTGTAATTGGAGGATAATTGCTTTACAATGTTGTGTCGGTTTCTGCTGTGAATCAGCCATAATTATATATATATTGAGAAGACAGAAAGAGGAAGAGGAGAGGAAGAGGGGGAGGATGGAAAGAGCAATCAAATCTTCAATTCAGTTAGTTCAGTTGCTCAGTCATGTCCAATTCTTTGTGACCCCATGGACGGCAGCACGCCAGACTTCCCTGTCCAATCAAAACTTAGAGAACTCAATAATATATTAACATTTTCCACATCTACCTGCAGAAGATTTTAGAAGATAAGTGGTTGATGAAAAAGAACAGATGAAACTCTACAATACTATGAAGACACTACATTAGGGAGGACTTGAACCATCAGCAAAATTCCTGAAACTCAAGACTCACAAGCTCCAGGTAATGGGGAGTAGAGAAAGATGCAGGTTTGTAAAAAAAAAAAAAAAAAAAGGTTTCAGTGAAAGTACAGAAATAGATTTATATATCAAACCCTTCAAACCATCCACTTCAGCCATGCATTACCAACAAAAGTGTTAGAAAGAAGAGAGTAATCATCTTAAAAGAAAGAAGGGATGACTAGGAAAGGGATAATCCAAGATGATTTCATGCTGCAACAGCCATTAGATTTTAAAAGTGATCATCAAGAACAGAGGGTAAAATTTTTATAAAATATATCTACACATTTTCAAACACTGAAATTTCCTAACACCAGTGATGTTAAATATATAAAAAATTCCAGATGCCTCTAAAAATTTCAGAGAATAAAATACATTACCTGCACAAAACCAAGACTGCATGACTGTTCTCATCAGCAAAACCAGACAACTGGACAATGCCTTCACATGTCTCAGTGAGAGTGACTTCTTTAAGTATTCAACATCAAATCAATGATATATTAAAGATGTTTTTATATGAGAGGACTTCCAGGACTGGAACAATGGCTAATAGTAATCTCCAGGAGAAAACAATGCAAAGGAAAATGCTTCAGCAGAGTAGCCATTTAAATGGAAATTTTGAGGACACATTAGCTTTGTACAAAATGGAGTAACATTATACAACACGTGCACACACAAACACACACACCATTCCACACATGAGGAAATGTAATCTTTGGCTGTGGGCACTATTAACATAAAGGGATTTATATTTGAGCTATAGACCAGGAATTCTGAACCCGTCTTCAAAGCAGTTAAGTTAGACTGCCTGGTATCAGGGATAGGCATGAACCTGTTTGCAAAAGGGCTTCAGATTTGTTGATAATGTAGTTAAGAAGAACTTAAAATACAATCTAAAATACAGATAAAACGCATACATCAACCTTATAATTTCAGAAGAATGCAAATTAATTTTTTTAATGATAAAGAGAAAAATGGAAGTGATGGAGGCTGGGAATTCAAAAGTGAGGGGCTGTGAAAAGGGTAAGTGTAGAAGACAGGGCCCACCATGGGGCTGCTCACTGTCTGGGTCTCTACTGACTGGACAGGAGTTCAGAGTCCATTCTAATTAGCTTCTCTCCAGTAAAAGTTTTAAATATTTTGAATACTAATCTTTAAGCATTAATATCCTCCCCTGACAAAATAAGGGATTAATATATTCAATTTAAGGTTGATGAAATAAAACAAAATGAAAAGATGAAAGAACTAAAATTAGTAATAACAACATTGGAAATATGTGGAAAGAGTAAGAAAGGAGAAGTTTAAGCAGATGAATAGATACAGTCTAAAATAATTAAATAAACCATTCTAGTAATGAAAGTATTACTGACCTAGATTTTAGAACTAGTTAGGATTTAAACACACTTGCCTTTAAAAAGG
>SJYT01067174.1:446235-467916 GCA_006410635.1 Cephalophus harveyi | reverse complement strand
TTTCACTTTCATGCATTGGAGAAGGAAATGGCAACCCACTCCAGTGTTCTTGCCTGGAGAATCCCAGGGACTGGGGAGAGTGGTGGGCTGCCGTCTATGCGGTTGCACAGAGTCGGACATGACTGAAGCGACTTAGCAGCAAGGATTATATAGCAACAGTGTATCCTGCTTGAGGATGGTTTGTCCTTGAAAATCTTCTGACTAATCCTGTTATCTTAAAATGTATATAATGGGAGTGGGTCTAGTAAGATCTTTCTATTGTTAGTTCTGATCCTGTCAACTTAAAATGTAAATTGTGGGAGTGGGTCTGGTAAAATTTTTACAACCTTGAGACATTCTTTTGATTTATTGTAATAACTAATTTAAAAAGTATATAGTTCCCTTGCCAAAGACTAGGAAGGGGGCCACTCTCTGTCCCCCTTTTGATGTCTATGGCAGAAGCTTATTCTGTCCCTTTTTCATTATAATAAAACTCTGCTACACAAAGGCTTTTGAGTGATCAAGCCTGGTCCCTGGCCCCAAAGCTAAATCTTCTTCTTTGGAGATAGTCATTCATGCAAGCTATCAAACCTGCCTGTCAATGCAGAAGATATAAGGTGTGGATTTGATCCCTGGGTCAGGAAGATCCCCTGGAGGAGGTCATGGCAACCTATTCCAGTATTCTTGCCTAGAGAATCCCCAAGGACAGAGGAACCTGAGGGGCTACAGTCCATAGGGTTGCACAGAGTCAGACAGGACTGAAGTGACTTAGCATGCATACATACTTTAAATTAAAGATTATCTTATAAAAAAGCTTTTATTTTTTATGATGTTGAATTTTCCCATTTAAGAAAAAATGATATGCTTCCATTAGCCTTATTTGTAATCTCTCAGGAAAAATTTCAAGCTCAATCCATATAGATCTTAAATATTTTTTAATCAATTATGCCTAATATACTTCAGCCTTTTTTATCTACCCAAAGTGAACATTTACTTTGTCTTTTAAATTCTTGTTGTCTTAATACATGGCTGTTAAATGTTTCTGTACATGAAGTTATTATCTACTCACCTTATGGAATTATATTTGTTACTGATTTTCAGTAATAGTTCCCCTTTTTGTATATAGAATTTGGTGACTGAAAGTAGAAATAATTCCACACCATTCTCCTTTCCTAACTTTGTAATTGCAATAATAGTATTCTCAGAACAATGCTAAATAATAGTAGTGACAATGGACATCTTACTTTGCTTCCAAGTTTTGGGGGAATGTTTCCTCATTATGCATATGCTGTCTTTGGAGTTATCTGCATAAGTCATGTTAATAGCATCATCCTATTTTATTAAAATTTTGAAATCAGGGATGGATGATGACTGATGATGATGATTACTGATATCCATTAATGATCTCTAGGAATTACTTAATTTTCCTGTTTGAACTATTAATGCATTTAATTACTAATTATCATGGTGATATCTGTTTATATTATCTTGTCTTGTGATATTTGTTGCTGTTGTTTTTAAATTATCCTCATTTCACCCAAAGAATTTGGAAGTTTTTCTGTGCTGATATCCATTAATGATCTCTAGGAATTACTTAATTTTCCTGTTTGAACTATTAATGCATTTAATTACTAATTATCATGGTGATATCTGTTTATATTATCTTGTCTTGTGATATTTGTTGCTGTTGTTTTTAAATTATCCTCATTTCACCCAAAGAATTTGGAAGTTTTTCTGTGCTTTGAAAAAATTTAAATAGCATTAATTTGTCTGATCTTGAGAAATGTAGATTTCTTCTTAAAATTGTCTTCAGTTCAGTTCAGTCGCTCAGTCATGTCCGACTCTTTGCGACCCCATGAATCTTAGCTTTGTGCTCTTTGGGGAATAGTTCTGTGACACCTCTTCTTTTGTTATGGTTGTCTTTTCTGATTTTCTGTTTCTTTAGAGTAAGTTTTGATAGATATAAATATTTTTCTAAGGCCACATAGCTTTGCTTATAAATTCTATCAAATATTTAAGGATGAAAAATACCAGTAATAGAACATCTCAGAAAGTAGGAATTGTGGGGACACTTCCCAACTCATTTATATAAACATACAACTTATTGTGCATTCAAGTCATCTGTTTTCCTAGCATTTTTAAAAAATATTTATTTGTTTTGTTATAGACTGACATTCAGTTCAGTTCAGTTCAGTCGCTCAGTCGTGTCCGACTCTCTGTGACCCCATGAATCGCAGCACGCTAGGCCTCCTTGTCCATCACCATCTCTCGGAGTTCACTCAGACTCACGTCCATCAAGTCCGTGATGCCATCCAACCATCTCATCCTCGGTCGGCACCTAGACTGACATTGCTGCTACTGCTAAGTCGCTTCAGTCGTGTCCGACTCTGCGACCCCACAGATGGCAGCCCACTGGGCTCCGCCATCCCTGGGATTCTCCAGGCAAGAACACTGGAGTGGGTTGCCATTTCCTTCTCCAATGTATGAAAGTGAAAAGTGAAAGTGAAATCGCTGAGTCATATCTGACTCAGCGACCCCATGGACTGCAGCCTATATTTTGCTAATTGATTTTTTTGTTATCACTTATTTTTGACTCCTGTAATCTTTGCTTTAAGGTTGTCAGTGCTCTGTTACTGTAACCATGTCTACTACTTCATCATACATTTAGCTTTAAATTATTGCAAGTGCCTTTCTATAATCACTTAATGCCTTTAAATGAAGGTATCTTTATCTGATATGAAGATCATACCCTCTGTTCTTTTTTGTTTGTTTGCACTTTACTAGCATATCTTTGCAAATCCTTTTGCTTACTTTTCCAAATCACTTTGCTTTCAATTGTGTCTTAAAAACTGATGTAAACAATATTTTTTATTTGTAAGGTAATGTGATTGTCTTCTTCTTTTACTAAGTGAATATAAGCCATTTTTGTTTATTGACATAGCATATGTGTTTAGGTTATCTTAAATTATTATAAAATAACTGTTTTGATAGCTTATAAAAGTCTTTGGAGAAGGAAATGGCAGCCCACTCCAGTGTTCTTGTCTGGAGAATCCCAGGGACAGGGGTAACCCTAGTGGGCTGCCGTCTAAGGGGTCACACAGAGTCGGACACGACTGAAGCAACTTAGCAGCAAAAATCTTTGATTTGGCTCTTTCTCTGTTTTGTTTTTTAATTTAGATTTCCTTAGATATATTTATTTTTGCCATAGTAGTATTTTTATGACTACAATATTATATTATCTTCTATATGGTCTATTTCTTCAGCATTATTTGTTGATTATCTAAGATACCACATACCTTGTTTGCCCCTCCAGATTCACTTTCCATATTTTTACTTGCTCTCTTTGGTCCAGAAGTCTGACCCAATGGATTATATCAGTAAATTCAATAACATCTGCCTTTTGGTTGTGCTCAGCCATTGGTGACCCCTGGCAGGAAAGAAGATGGATGAAGGAGAGAATAGTTATGTCCCTTGACCTACCATCACAGTCTCTCTTATGATGACTGATTCTAAATAAATACTCTGTACTGCTTCACTCATTCTTTCTAGGCTAAAGGTAGGAACCCTGGTTCTTGTTCTCTTCCTCGTTATTTCATTAAACCTACACTTTTTAAATTGTTCATTTGAAAATAAACCTACCTCAAACTTTTCTGTTTTTAGTATGCCATCTATTTCCTGCTGGGCCCCTTGACTGATATGCCTATTATAAGCAATGATAAAATTAGCATAATTACTTTTCTCTCTCTCACTCTCCCACAATGCCAGATTTTAACTAATGATGAGATTTTTCTCAGTGTCTATTGCTGTGCTGTTAACTGTGATTACAGGTCGGTTGCTTGAATGCTCATGCTTGTGCCCAGTCATTCACTCATGTCTAACTCTTTGGGATCCCGTGGACTGTAGCCTGCCAGGCTCCTCTGTGCATGAGATCTTTCCAGGCAAGAATACTAGAGGGGGTTACAGTTCCCCTCTCCAGAGATTCTTCCTGACCCAAGGACTGAATCTAAGTCTCTTGTGTCTCCTGCATTGGTAGGCAGATTGTTTACCACTGAGCCAAGGAAGCCCTGTCACTTGAATAGTCACCCCTAATTTATAAATTCTAATTCCTATAGAAAATGAAGAACCCTGCACATTTATGCTACCACTCACTTTTCACACCCCTTTGTTAGTTATGTTTTCTACATAGTCAGGGAATATACTGTTTTAGTAAACTATATCTATATATATATATATCACTATATTTTATTATCTTATCATTCTCTTACATACATTTAATGCTTATTGCCAGATGTTTTACTTACTTTAAAAAAAAATAATATTTATTTATGGCTGTGCTGGATTTTTGTTGCTATGTGGGTTTTTCTCTAGTCGTAGCAAACTGGGGCTACTCTCTCGCTGCTATGCATGGGCTTCTCTTGCTGAGGAGCATGGGTTCTAGGGCACGTGGGGTTCAGTAGTTGCAGCACATGGGCTCAATAGTTGTGGTGCACCAGATTATTTGCTCCACAGCATACGAGATCTTCCTGGACCAGGAATTGAACCCATGTCTCCTGCATTGGCAAGTGGATTCTTTATCACTGAGGCACCAGCGAAGTCCTATCTTAGTTTTATGATTATTTTTCAGTTGGCTAGAGTTCCACCTCTAGTACCTTGCTTAAATTACTGCTTAGAAAGTGTGCCACATAAAATAAAAAAAATGTCTAGTTAAATTTTGAACTTCAGATAAACAAGAAATATTTTTCAGTGTAAGTATGCCTCAAGCATTGCATGAGACATTTTTATTTGCTAAATCTGGCAACTTTATGTCTGGCATATAGCTACTAAGTAACAGTCTTAGTAAATGATAGCTTATTTGTATAATTTGGAGTCTGAAAATTAGAAACTGATACTTTAATGGCAGTTATTTAGGTTCTGTTTTTCCTGGAATACCGGATATACTTTCAGCATATTAAATAACAATTAATTTTCAGTATTATTTTCTTGAATTATGTTCTTATAGAGTAGTAGATTGAAAATGGCTATAGGTTCTTTGCCACACCCCACCAAAATTGAGTAATGGCAGTATCATCCTTCCCTTTGAATCTGGCTCTGTGTCTGTCTTCGACTAACAGAATTGATGGGACTGATACTGTACAGCTTCTGAGGCCAGGCTTCAAGATACCTGCAACTTCTGCTTTTATCTACCTTAGAAATGTTGAAAGTCATTACTAAGCCAGCCACCTGGAATAGGTTAGACTACTTTGGGATGAAGCCTGCATTAGCCATGTAGAAAGACAGGCCTAGAATAAGAATCAAATGTATTTGGAACTTCTTATCCAGCTCAGACACTAGCCAACCACAGTTGACAGGACAGAGAGGTAAAGAACTGTCCAGTACAGTCCTCATCTCTCAT
This sequence comes from Cephalophus harveyi, assembly GCA_006410635.1. Classification (NCBI taxonomy): domain Eukaryota; kingdom Metazoa; phylum Chordata; class Mammalia; order Artiodactyla; family Bovidae; genus Cephalophus; species Cephalophus harveyi. The sequence continues at coordinate 462,545 of SJYT01067174.1, read as the reverse complement.
GAATATAAGCAAATAAAATTTTTTTTTTTTATCCTTTTCTGTTTTTACAAAGATAGATTTTTATGGTTTATGCCTTAGGATGGACATTTCAACTGTGGGAATTATAGGCTGCTGATTTTTCTATTATGATTAGCTTCAGTGTTTGTTCTTCTCATTCTCCCAAGAACATGTCTGCCTGTTTCCATTGCATATGGCAGCACTTCCTCCTCTGTGATGCTTTGAGTATGCTTTATCTGTGACCCTTACACATAGCCAATGCACTGTGTAATTTAAAAAAATTCTTGTAACACTTAAATAAATTCAAACTAGAGATTGCCAAGTTTTTATCATTACCTTCAAATGGGAATCTCCGTAGGAATGTTAAAGGTTGTCATTTCATATTTGTTTTTATTTAGTGACATATCCAAGGTGTAAAGTGGATGAATAATTTAAAATATAATAAAAGTTAACACTATCAAACATCAGCATGAGAAAGACAAAAATGTGACTAGTACGGAAGCTCCATGAGGCTCCTTCCATGAACAGATCCCTCTCCATCCTCCCATTGCTTTTCTTCAATGGTTTGCCATCCACATCATATCTAAGACAAGAATTTTGAAAATTTGTCTGTTCTTTTTCATTTTATATGAATGAATATGTGGGACATACTATTTTGTATTTTTTACGCCTTGCTATGCCTTTGAGAATCACCATGTACATCAGTGAATCATTCTTTTTATTGCTGCATTGCATGTCTTTGTATGAATGCATAACAATGTACCTATTGTACTCTTGATAGGCATTGAATTTTCCCCATGTTAGCTATTAAAGATAATGCAGATAGGAACATGTTTCCTGTAGCACATAAACATATTTGTCCAAGGAATATGCATAAGTGTGGAATTTTAAAATTATGATTAAACTCATCTTTAATTTATATTTCAAAATAATTTTCTAAGTGTATAATGCCAATTTATATTATTATAAATAGTGAATGATAGCTCTTGTTGTTCTACAACTTGATCAGTCTGTATTCTTACCACATTTGTTTCCTAATTGCCAATATATTGGTTATCATTGTGATTTTAATTCACATTTATTCAATACTTAATGAAGTCAATCATTGCTTTCATATATACATATATATATGAAACATATAACATATAAAACTATATATGTAACATATATATTATGGAATTGGAAGTGAAAGTCGCTCAGTAGTGTCTGACTCTTTGCAAACCCATGGACTATACAGTCCATGGAATTCTCCAGGCCAGAATATTGGAGTGGGTAGCCTTTCCCTTCTCCAGGGTATCTTTCCAACCCAGGAATTGAACCCAGGTCTCCTGCATTGNTGTAGATTATATAATTTCTAAAAATGTTCTTCCAGTTTGTGGTTTACTGCTTTATATTCATTATATTTTATTTTTGATGAAAAGCTATTTCTAATTTTAATATGGTCAAATTTAGTAATATTTTAAAATTTTTAACCTTTTTAAAGAAATCTTTTTCTCCTCTAAAAGCTTGGTGGTAGTGGTGGTGGTTTAGCCGCTATCATGTCCGACTCTTGTGACCCCATGGACTGTAACCAGCCAGGCTCCCCTATCCATGAGATTTCCCAAGCAAGAATACTAGAGTGGGTTTCCATTCCCTATCTAGGGGACCTTCCCTATCCAGGGATTAAACCCAGGTTTCCTGCATTGCAGGCAGATTCTTTACCAACTGAGCCATCAAGGAAGTCCCTAAAAGCTTAAAGATATCTTATAATGATTATTTATCTTATAATAAATTATAAGATATCTTATAATTGATCTATTTTATGGCTTGAGATGAGACTTAATTAATTTTTTTCTACAAAGATAACTAATTTTCCTGGTAATTAAGGTAACTGCCCTTCTGACTTTTAACAGTATAATTAATTTTGCGCCTTTCTGTACTTTATATGAATGTAATAATGCATACATACTCTTCTGGATATTTTGCTTAATCCACCTCATGTGAAGAGTTGACTCATTGGAAAAGATTCTGATGCTGGGAGGGATTGGGGGCAGGGGGAGAAGGTGATGACAGAGGATGAGATGGCTGGATGGCATCACTGACACGATGGATGTGAGTCTGAGTGAACTCCGGGAGTTGGTGATGGACAGGGAGGCCTGGCGTGCTGCAATTCATGGGGTTGCAAAGAGTCGGACACGACTGAGCGACTGAACTGATTGAACTGAACTGAATGATTCATATTGCTACGTGATGTTAGAAGTAATTTCCTTTTGCTACTGTATAATATTTTATAGTGTGAATATACCACACTTATTTTATCCATCCTCTTCTTTATAGATATTTGTACAGTTTACAGTTTGAAAGTATTGCTAAATGTAAGCTATGAACATTCTAGTCCATGGGTTTGATTTAAAAAGCTGCAGTTTTCTGATTTGTGTATGTCTGCTCTGATATATGGAGAAGGCAATGGCACCCCACTCCAGTACTCTTGCCTGGAAAATCCCATGGATGGAGGAGCCTGGTAGGCTGCAGTCCATGGGGTCGCTAAGAGTCAGACACGACTGAGCGACTTCAGTTTCACTTTTTACTTTCATGCATTGGAGAAGGAAATGGCAACCCACTCCAGTATTCTTGCCTAAAGAATCCCAGGGATGGGGGAGCCTAGTGGGCTGCCATCTATGGGATCGCACAGAGTCGGACACAACTGAAGTGACTTAGCAGCAGCAGCAGCTCTGATATAAGAATGAATTTAAAAGGTCTTAAAGTTTGTGTATTTCCAGATTTAGTCTGCATTCTAAGCTATCAAGTGGTTGTATCAATTTGTACCCCACATCATCAGTGTAAGAGAATTCTGACTTCTTCACACCTTTGTTGTATCTACCCTTGGCCTCTCTCTCATTTTGGCTAATTTGCCTCTTAAATATTTGTTTCACAGTATGATTTTAACTAACATTTTTCTAATAATATGTGAAATCAATGGAAGTCAAAGATCATAAGGACACTGTTGATATATGCCAAACACATGAAATACATTAGCTTCTCAGGATAGAGACTAGAGTAGAGAGAGTTGAAAAGTGAGTCTGGAGGGTCAAGTAGAAAATAACTGGAACAAGTGTTCTAGTAAGTAGCTGGGATATTATTCTGGAGCTTAGAGAAATGGTCAGGACCAAAAATACAAATATGCTAAGTATAAGTATATTGATTGTAGTTGAATCCATAGAACTCAATGCAGTATTAGTTTATGATTATAGACAAAGGGAAAAAAGAGATCAAGGAGGACATTCTTCTGCTACTGTTAATGTGCAGAGGTCTGGGACAAGAGACATTCATAAAGAAAAAAAAAAAACACAGACATTGTTCAGTTCAGTTCAGTCACTCAGTCGTATCTGACTCTTTGTGACCCATGAACCACAGCATGCCAGGCCTCCCTGTCCATCACCAACTCCCAGAGTCCATCCAAACCCATGTCCATTGAGTTGGTGATGCCATCCAACCATGTCATCCTCTGTCGTCTCCTTCTCCTCCTGCCCTCAATCTTTCCCAGCATCAGGGTCTTTTCAAATGAGTCAGCTCTCCACATCAGGTGGCCAAAGTATTGGAGTTTCAGCTTCAACATCAGTCCTTCCAATGAACACCCAGGACTGATCTCCTTTAGGATGGACTGGTTGGATCTCCTTGCAGTCTAAGGGACTCTCAAGTGTCTTCTCTATGGGTAAAATCAAAATACTGAGTCCTGGAATCCAAGTAAATAAATTGTTTCAAGGAAGAGGTGACTAAATGTGTCAAATGATTTTGATAAAGTACATAGATCAAAGTCTAAAAATTTGCTGTTGTATATGGTAAGATAGAGTCATTTTGAGTATGACAAGAATTGTTTCAGTGGAATAATAACAAAGAAAAAGTAAATGAATTAATTTAAGAGAGTTAACATATATTGACAAGTTGGAGATGTTTTAAAATAAATAGCAACAGAAAAATGAGCATACGCAATTCTGTGGATTTTCTCCTCTAAACGTAAGGACCTTCTTCCTGTTTTAATGGGCTGAAATTTATGACTTTGGGTATACTTTTTTTATGACTTTTGGGTATACTTTTCTAATGAAAATTATTGACATGTTTGTCTTCATAAAATATAAGAAAAATTGTATTAAATATTAAATATTTCTTGAGACAAAACACAAATAATACCCACACAAAATGAATAATTCAACTCAGCTCTTCCTGGTTTTTTCAAAGTGTAAACAATATGTAATACAAAATCTATTATTGAGTGACTGCTACATGAATTATGAATAAAAATAATTTATAGGAATTGTCAGTATACAATGTTCACCATAAATCTACCAACAAAGTTCTCTTAGAATTGTCTTCCATATATACATCCTTTCATTATGACATGGTGAGATATTGTCAGAACTCATTTGATATGGTGTTTAGAATTTCTTGGTAATTTTTATGGATTGTGATATGACAGTATATGTGCTTGAAATTAACACTATTTACTATTTACTTGATAGATTAATAACCCCTCTGTAACATCTGTGCTCCATTTTATGCTGAAAATTCATGAAGCGTCTATGACAAAGATACTAATACTGATAGGACAATATTGAAAATATTTTGACAGAAGTAAAAAATAATTATGTTGCCTTCATGTTTAAAAGAATTATAGTTGCATTTGTGCAATTTTGTGGGTAGTTTAAGAAGTTAATGTTGTGTACCTGACATACAAACATTTTGCTTCTTGGTCATAATTTGGTTAATTGATTGAGCTCTGTATTGTTCACTGGAGATCACAGATACTTCATAAGTGAAGGTAAATGAACTGAAGATCACACATTTTAGGGTTTGCAAAGTATAGTCTAAAAACTATTTTCTTTGGGTACCTTATATACACTAGATGCTACTATTTAACCCATAACCTGGTTCTCACTCTGTTCCCTGTACTTTTTAAAATTTTTATCTTCATTATATTTTTGTTTTTCCTTGTTTGACTTGGCCAAAGTGAAAATAAATGTTGATGATGGTAGCTGACAATGCAGCCCTTATTTTTCACTGTGAAGACTTTCAAAATAGGAGAAATCCTATGCTGAAATGAAAGGAATATTTTGTTATAGTACTTGGATACTCAGAAGATTTTTATAAAAAGGACAAACATCTCTAATTATCTGTATCTATGCAGAATTGTTTTTCTGAGGAATTATATATAGACACTTCTGAAAGAATTCTTTTATGGAATTTGTCCTTAAAATGCCTTCAGTTATTGTAAGACATGTTTGTCTGGCTTCCTTCCAGGGATGTTTTCTTTTAAAGTGAATGTAAATCTGATTGTAAACCTATACTTTCAAAGAAACCAAAATAACCTGTTTCTGCCATTTAGCTTTGGTGCCCTTCCTGTAAATGTTCAGTATTTTGAAGTAAAAAGCGTATCAAAAAAATATCTTCAGGAGCTTCTTACATTATTTTAAAATCTCTTCCATTGATCTTTTAGTAATCACTTAAAGGTTTATTTTCTAATAGATTTTCAAAATCTTGTTATGGATATTTATATGTCAACTTTTTCTCCTTCAAAAAGCTTTGTTGTCATGCCTTGGTGCATTACCATCAAATTGAATGCCTAGAAAAGCATTCATTTTTCAGTTATTCACTTGTGAATTAAACATGTGTTAACACAATGTTTTGTGTATACTCATCTCCTGTGTTTTCACAGGTTTTGCATGACTGTCATAAAAGTTTTTGCATAAGAGTTGAATGTGTATATTATATTTATTTTATTCTCTGTAATCAAGCCCATATAGCACTTTGCATTATAATATTACAGTACACTTAGGCAATGATAGTATTAGTACACTGTAGTGACCACATAAGGTTGCTTCAAGCAAACAGGCTGGGGGCTTTAGCCACCCAGAGTTGAGTGTATCAATTATCACTATCTTGGGCCAGGTGCTGCTGTGCATACTGGAAACATGGTGGTGAACAGCAGAGGCAAAATCCCTGTCTTTGTTGTGTGTACATTGTAAATGTGGATAATATACTTCCAACAAATACATAATACATCTATAGAGGGCAAATAGGGAAAAGAGATAAGGAGGAGATGAGATAATGAGATAAGGGAGTACCATTTTAGGTAGGGTTATCTGAAAAGTTTCTCTGTGAAGATGGCATTTTTGTTGTTGTTGCCCAGCTTTTCTCTAGTTATAGAGTGTGGGGGCTACTCTCTAGTTGAGGGGTGGGGGCTTCTCATTGCAGTGGCTTCTCTTGTTGCAGAGCATGGGTTCTAGGGCACACCAGCTTTGGTAGTTGTGGCTTGTGGGCTCAGAAGTTGTGGTTTCCAGGCTCTAGAACATAGGCTCAGTCTTTGTGGCACATGAGCTTAGTTGCTCTGTGGCATGTGGAATCTTTCTGGATCAGGGATCAATCCCATGTCTCCTGCATTGGCAGGTGGATTGTATACCAGTGAGCCACCAGGGAATTCTGAAGATGGCTTTTGAAAAGATCAAGAATTAAACTAAGGGAAGTAATGAACTTTGGGGAAATGTGAGAGAAGAATATTCTAGTCAGAAAGAACATGAATACAAAAGTTAACAGAGTGTTAACAGAGAGTTTTGAGAAATGTAGAGAAGATCAGAGAAGCTAAAGTGGATTGGATGAGGCAAGAGTGGGAAAGTAGGAATTAGAGCAGGAGGCAATGACATGAACATGTGGCACCTTCTAAGACATGGCCAGAAGTTAGGATTTTATTTTGAGTGACATGGGGAATCATTATTTCAAGGTTTTGAGCAGAGGGGTTACATGATTTAATTTATATTTTAAAGGAACCATTTTAGCTTTTATAGGATGAATAGAAGGCAGGCAGATGACAAATTTGAGAGACTAGTTAGGAAGTTACAGCAATAGTTGAAAGAAGAGATCATGGTGACTTGATCTTGGAGTCTAGGGTTTAAGTGGTAGAGGTAGCAAAATGTGATCAGATTCTGGATATATTTTGAAGACTGAACCAATGAGATTTTATGATAAATAGGCTAATAAATTTTTATATATGAGAAAACAAATGCTTATAAAAGTTAACCAGAAGCAAAGGAATGAAAAGTACAAAATTAAAAATGATGGCCATATTCTACTTTTTTCTTTGTATAGAAGGCTCATGTTTTAACCTTGTAGTCTAGTGGTTAGAATTCAGTGCTTTCACTTCCATGGCCTGGGTTCAATCTCTAATCAGGAAACCGAGATCCCTCAAGCTGTGTTCAGTTCAGTTCAGTTCAATCGCTCAGTAGTGTCCGACTCTTTGTGACCCCATGAATCGCAGCACGCCAGGCCTCCCTGTTCATCACCATCTCTCGGAGTTCACTGAGACTCACGTCTATCGAGTCTGTGATGCCATCCAGCCATCTCATCCTCGGTCGTCCCCTTCTCCTCCTGCCCCCAATCCCTCCCAGCATCAGAGTCTTTTCCAATGAGTCAACTCTTCGCATGAGGTGGCCAAAGTACTGGAGTTTCAGCTTTAGCATCATTCCTTCCAAAGAAATCCCAGGGTTGATCTCCTTCAGAATGGACTAGTTGGATCTCCTTGCAGTCCAAGGGACTCTCAAGAGTCTTCTCCAACACCACAGTTCAAAAGCATCGAGCTGTGTAGTGCAGCCAAAATTATTAAAAAAATTTTTTTTAATGAAATTAAGGTTTATATCTTAAAACTTATGTAAATGTTATGTCTTTATATGTATAAAATAGCACATTGAATTTAATATTTTAAAGTTGAATACCTTTCCCATGGTTTTTCAAGCTAATATGTAGCCCTTGCAAGATTGAGGGAAGTAGAAAGTGGATATGGAGGGCAGAAGGCAATTATCTAGCACATCTCACTCCTATTTCTTTCATTATACACACATCCTTAACTTACTCTGATAAAAAATTTGCATACCCAACACAGGAAGCATATAAAGTCATGTCAATTACCATATCATCATGTAGTGATATCAATTTAGTCATACTTCTGTCTAAAACAGAAAAGCTTAGCTGCTACATTTGTATAATGGAAAAACCAAGGATCATAAAACAGTCAACATAAACTATAGCTGCTGCTACACAGACCATTGCTACCATTTCTGTAGCTAGTGAGAGGTACTCCTCCTCAGTAATAATACCTATACTCTTCCAATACTTATTCCATATTGCCCATCCCATCTGCCAGCATACCAGTTGAACNGCTGCTACATTTGTATAATGGAAAAACCAAGGATCATAAAACAGTCAACATAAACTATAGCTGCTGCTACACAGACCATTGCTACCATTTCTGTAGCTAGTGAGAGGTACTCCTCCTCAGTAATAATACCTATACTCTTCCAATACTTATTCCATATTGCCCATCCCATCTGCCAGCATACCAGTTGAACAGTGATACATACCTGTTAGGTGACACAGTGCTTCATTCCTGCAGGACCTGAGTTCTTGATGGCCTTATCTTTATGAGGTCGCTGCAGTTTCCCATTTATTTTGACTGTTGAGAAAGGAAATACTATCAATTCCTTGGGATCCAAACAGTATTCCTTGTGTTCATTACACTACATCAATACACTTGGCCCTAAGTTATCTTGATCAACCACTCTGATCAATCAAATGACCTCCTTCTGTGAATATTGGTTTACTTTATGAACGAAAATGGCCGGTAATGGCTGCAGCATCCATATCCCTTGAACCATGATAGTGTTTGGTAAAAACATTCTTCCCTTCGGCTTTAGGATCTGTAAATCCATAGAGCTTAAAGTTGTAGAGACAGGAATCAGATTCTTCCACTGGGTTAACAGGAATAATAGGAAGAAAAATCAGTTCTTCTTTTGGTACCTAGGCTTCTAAGGAGAAAATAGAACCATATTATGACTCCTATCTTAAATGGTACATTGTATCCTATAAAACAGCACCACAAACCCTTAGATTTATCTATATGCTGTGCTATAAGTGAACTTTCAGTCGTACATCATTTCCCTCTTTTATCGAACCAAAAACTCGAACAATGGAATATGCTTTAAAAACAATGAATTCTGTGGCTATTAACTTGTTGCTTTTTTTCTCCTTAAAATCCATCCATTAGCTAATGTATCAGTAGTGAGAGTCAAAGCATACCCAGTTTCCAATCAACCTTTGTATATCCAACTTCTAAAATTAAATGTGCTATGCTATTTGCCACAAGATGTGCTTTTACCTCTCTAATTAATAGTGCACATGGTCTGTGTAACTAGCAATGACATATAACAAGAGTGAATTTGTCTTTGGTCTATCGCTTCACATCTTAAATCATTTGGCCCAAGTACATTAGCATGAAAGTCACTAGAGGAGGGAACTTTAAGTCAATTACTATAAAATCTTTAGTTATTAAGTAACTAAGGGAGCTAAGGGAGGTTTTATTTTTTCTTTGAGAAAAGTTAAGAAGGAAAACTAGAGCATACATCTAATTCTGCACAGGAATAGAATATGAATGTTCTAGAACACATCAATGAGGCTTATGCTCAGTTTCACTGTATCTTAGAAGCTGAGATATTTCCTTTAACTTTCTCTTTTATAGTCTGAGAAGACCCTAGTATTATTAATGCAGGTTTTGACTGCAAAAACAATAATGAGACCCTTTCCTGTCCATGATGGAATTATTTAAATGACATTCTTTATACTCATCTGTACATTTTTTGTTGTTGTTGATAACGGGCATTGAAAAATGACAGTATTTTCCTGGGGTGATTTGCAGAATCTTACTATAAGCACCAAACGTATCAAGAAATGCCAGTGAAAAAGTTTAGGAAACTAAACCACACAAAGCTAGGCTTCTGTATGAACTGAAGTTGTCCTATCATAAATAATTTATATCCCAACATATTGAACTCAATAAGGTGTTACTTGAATCTTTGTATTTTATATGTTTCACAAGGACAACATATAGTGTAAATATATTTACAAACCACCCTTAAGCTGCAGATAAAGTAAAGAGCATCAGTTAAGCTTTAATTACATATAAAAATGTATTTTTAATATAACTATTTTTAAAATGTCTTTTTGGGACATACTTATACTAAAAATAATTGTTTTTATTTGAAATGCACTTTTAACTGATCTCCTGTTTTTTTATTTGCAAAACGTGGCAAGTCTCTGTCCCTTCTACCAAGTTTTCTTGGGAAGATTCTTTTTATGATCTACTGAACCCTTGTATTTTATTGTTCTGATTGGAGCTTTGCATTGAAGAGACTAAATAACTAGTAAAAGAGGATACCTTCACTATAGGATAGAAAGAATGTGAGAGTCTTTTCTAAAGGGCAGAATAGATGTGAGGAGGTGTTGGAGTAAGAGGAGTGGGGTAGAAATAGAGAGTAATGTTGAGAAGAAGAGAGTTTAAAAAGTAGGTACCATGTAATGAGAGCAATTTAGACTAGACTTAGACATATACTATTTTTGGAAAGTTTTGCTCTTTTTAATATAACATAATTTCTCTTTTGGTTTCTTGTCAGTAGGCTCCAAGAACTACACTGCATTATTACATTGTTGTTTTTCTGTTTGTTTGATTTATTTTCTGGTGTGAGGGTAAGGTGTTGATGTTAGTTTCTTTAAGTTTTGGCATCTGGCTGGCATTGGCCAACCAATGGTCTAGTTTAAATTAGGTCACATCAAAGTTCAGTGCACATTATTCATTCTCAAATCATGGGGACTGTCTGTCAAAAGGCATAAATGCTTCTATGGAGGTTTCAAAAAAATTGGAAAATAACAATTTAATATTGACCAAAAAACATCTATTTCTGCTTTATTGACTATGCCAAAGCCTTTGACTGTGTGACTCACGATAAACTGTGGAAAATTCTAAAAGAGATGGGAATACTAGACCACCTGACCTGCCTCTTGAGAAACCTGTATGCAGGTCAGGAAGCCATAGTTAGAACTGGACATGATAAAATAATTGTTTTTATTTGAAATGCACTTTTAACTGATCTCCTGTTTTTTTATTTGCAAAACGTGGCAAGTCTCTGTCCCTTCTACCAAGTTTTCTTGGGAAGATTCTTTTTATGATCTACTGAACCCTTGTATTTTATTGTTCTGATTGGAGCTTTGCATTGAAGAGACTAAATAACTAGTAAAAGAGGATACCTTCACTATAGGATAGAAAGAATGTGAGAGTCTTTTCTAAAGGGCAGAATAGATGTGAGGAGGTGTTGGAGTAAGAGGAGTGGGGTAGAAATAGAGAGTAATGTTGAGAAGAAGAGAGTTTAAAAAGTAGGTACCATGTAATGAGAGCAATTTAGACTAGACTTAGACATATACTATTTTTGGAAAGTTTTGCTCTTTTTAATATAACATAATTTCTCTTTTGGTTTCTTGTCAGTAGGCTCCAAGAACTACACTGCATTATTACATTGTTGTTTTTCTGTTTGTTTGATTTATTTTCTGGTGTGAGGGTAAGGTGTTGATGTTAGTTTCTTTAAGTTTTGGCATCTGGCTGGCATTGGCCAACCAATGGTCTAGTTTAAATTAGGTCACATCAAAGTTCAGTGCACATTATTCATTCTCAAATCATGGGGACTGTCTGTCAAAAGGCATAAATGCTTCTATGGAGGTTTCAAAAAAATTGGAAAATAACAATTTAATATTGACCAAAAAACATCTATTTCTGCTTTATTGACTATGCCAAAGCCTTTGACTGTGTGACTCACGATAAACTGTGGAAAATTCTAAAAGAGATGGGAATACTAGACCACCTGACCTGCCTCTTGAGAAACCTGTATGCAGGTCAGGAAGCCATAGTTAGAACTGGACATGAAACAACAGACTGGTTCCAAATAGGAAAAGGAGTCCGTCAAGGCTGTATATAGTCACCCTGCTTATTTAACTTTATGCAGAGTACATCATGAGAATTGCTGGGCTAGATGAACCACAAGCTGGAATCAAGATTGCTGGAAGAAATATCAGTAACCTCAGCTACCCAGATACACCACCCTTATGGCAGAATGTGAAGAAGAGCTAAAGAGCCTCTTGATGAAAGTGAAAGAGGAGAGAGAAAAAGTTGGCTTAAAGCTCAACATTCAGAAAACAAAGATCATGGCATCTGGTTCCATCACTTCATGGCAAATAGATGGGGAAACAGTGGCTGACTTTATTTTTTGGGGCTCCAAAATCACTGCAGATGGTGATTGCAGCCATGAAATTAAAAGACGCTTACTCCTTGGAAGGAAAGTTATGACCAACCTAGACAACATATTAAAAAGCCGAGACATTGCTTTGCCAACAAGGGTTTGTCTAGTCAAGGCTATGGTTTTTCCAGTAGTCATGTATGGATCTGAGAGTTGGACTATAAAGAAAGCTGAGCACCAAAGAATTGATGCTTTTGAACTGTGGTGTTGGATAAGACTCTTGAGAGTTCCTTGGACTGCAAGGAGATCCAAGCAGTTCATCCTAAAGGAGATCAGTCCTGGGTGTTCATTGGAAGGACTGACGTTGAAGCTGAAACTCCAATACTTTGGCCACGTGATGCAAAGAGCTGACTCACTGGAAAAGACTCTGATGCTGGGAAAGATTGAGGGCAGGAGGAGAAGGGGACGACAGAGGATGACATGGTTGGATGGCATCACACTTGATGGACATGGGTTTGGGTGGATTCTGGGAGTTGGTGATGGACAGGGAGGCATGGTGTGCTGCGGTTCATGGGGTCTCAAAGAGTCAGACACGACTGAGTGACTGAACTGAACTGACTGAATGGTTTGGAGTGGTTTGTGAAGTGAGGAAAATTCTTTTTCATAAATGAAGCCATAAGGTAGACGTGTCAATTTCCAAATTAAGGAAGTCATTTCAGTGAAAGAGCCTTGTTGTGGTGTGTTTTGTCTAGTTCTTACAGACACACTTGTCAGTTCAATAGTTCTGCTTCAGGGATTCCCATTAAATTCTTGAGTTATAGGCCCATGTCTGGCTGCCCCTAATTATAACTGCAAAATAAGCTGTAGTTAACAATATCGTTTAGTTCCCATTAGCATTTATATCACTACAGTAGAGTTTTGAATTCCTGCCTTGTGAGGACCCTTGAAGTTTCAAAGCAGATTGTAAACTAAGAAATAATAGTAGCCATTTCTCAGGCTGGCTGAATAAAGCAACATGCCTTTGTGGCTAAAACAATAGTGAAATTTGTGAAGATGAAGAATATATGGACTTAGCATCAAGAGGCCCAGTTTTAAAAGAGGGAGGAAAAAATATTAAGGATAGGGACTTCCCCAGTGGTCCAGTGGTTAAGAATCCACTTTCCAATGCAGGAAACACAGGTTCGATCCCATGCGGAAGATTCCACATGCTGCAGGGCAACAAAGCCTGTATGCCAAAGCTACTAAAGACCATACTCTAGAGCCTGTGCTCCACGTGCAACAACAGAAACCACCACAATGAGAAGCCGAGGCATCTCAACTAGAGAGCAGCCTCTGCTCACTGCAACTGGAGAAAGCTCACGTGTAGCAATGAAGACCCAGAAAAGCCAAAAATAAAATAAAAAAATATCAAGAATAATATAATAAATATTCATATACCACACATCCACAATTTTTTGAAAAGTTAGCATTGCTGCTTTAGATCTAAGATTTTTGATAAAAGATATAAAGTAGGTACAAGCCCCTTGTACAGTGGTAAAGAAACTACCCGCAGTGCAGGAGACATAAAAGATGTGTGACGCACTCCTTTTCCTATTTGGAACCAGTCTGTTGTTCCATGTCCAGTCCTAACTGTTGCTTCCTGACCTGCATACAGATTTCTCAAGAGGCAGGTTAGGTGGTCTGGTATTCCCATCTCTTTCAGAATTTTCCACAGTTTATTGTGATCCACACAGTCAAAGGCTTTGGCATAGTCGATAAAGCAGAAGTAGATGTTTTTCTGGAACTCTCTTGCTTTTTCCATGATCCAGCGGATGTTGGCAATTTGATCCCAGTGGGCCCCAATCCATGGGGTAAAAGTAGACAAAGTACATACGTTTATAATGTTGAATTAACTTTGACTACCATTTCCCTAAGGGCTACTACCATTAAGGTTTTGGTGTATATCCTTCCAAACAACATTTTGCTCCTATATGTAATTAGTAACTTGGATAACCATGAATACGTGGGATTTAATCATGAAGCAATTTCAAGTGTCTCCCCTCTTCCTTTATACTGACACTGTGAGTGTTAACTCTGCCTAAGTAATAGGCAGAATTTGAGGAGCCTGAGACATCTCTAACTGCACTTGGCTAATCAAGAATCACATGGTTGTTTAGAGGCATGAAATGCTATCTCAATTTGGTTATTACATTTTCAGGTCTTCTTGGATCATTGGAGTTTCATGTAATAGTCAAAACTCTAAATTTGATTTAATGCTGAAACTTCTTTCCACTTCTATCTTGGACCGAGTGCATGAGTAAAGTCTAAGGTTGAGATGGAATACATGTGGTCTGCTTCTTCTATCCCTCTGCCTTGAATTTCTACGGAGTTTTCCGTGGCTTTTTAATCTTGTGTTTGAGGCTGCCAGAGTTGCTTACTGTGTCAAAGGCCTGGCAGGGAACAGATGACACATACAAAAGGAGCAATGACCAACAATTTAATGAAGAGAGTGTTTTAAAAGGAAAGGTGAAACACCACATGGCTAGGGAGAGTGAAGAGCCACCACCATACTTGGTCACCCATTAACAGCTTAGGCCTGAGGTGGAGAAATACACACACTGCCAAGCCACAATGAAAGCAGAGAAGAAACTAAGAGAATAAATAAACCAAGTTTTGTTTCATCCCACTCTCCCCAAACCCCCAAATATCCTGTGGGTTTTTCCCTCTGACTGAAATTGGTCAACAGCTAAAGGCTTGAGGTAACTCATATGGGTGAGCCTTCAAGAGTATAAAGCAGGAGCAAATCTGTAACACTAAATCTCTCACTTTGAGTACTTTAATAGGTCTCCAAATATTTTCTCTTTTCTTTCCTTCAGCCCCACCTAATTTGTGGGGAAACTCCCATCTGCATTAAATTAGGGAGAATGTATTCTGATTAGAGCTTCTTGCTGTTTCTTTCTTAAATGCCTGTCTATCTAGCAATATGTCAACTTTCCAGTTCTAGATATGTTTATTCCTCCAGGAATGTTCTCTCTTCTGCATGATTGACATCCAGTACAAAGGGGTCATTCATGCATTTGTGGTCCTCAAAGACATTGAGAGTCTATATTAAAATGGCATAGCACTTTACCTTCAGCATGACCTTCACATCAGGAGGTCCACTAGTCTTCATTCCTTTATGATTTTTCAGACTAGATTCAGAAACTGATCCCAATCTTTAGGGGCACATGTTAGTCTTTTTTGAATGTTTAACTTAAAGACTTACTCTGTTATCTCGTACTGTCTTTACAGTTCCATTTCATTTTTTGAATTGCCTGTGAACATTTAGAGATCCTTGGTCTAAGTGTCACTTTTAAATAATCTAGTAATTCTGGTATAGAATTATCTAGTATTTTACAAAGAATGGATTGTGATTTTTTATTATGAATTAAAATCACTGATACTTATTTTCTATGAAATTTGCAAGTTATAAAAGTGACTTGAAGAGATGATTTCATATTTGCTGCTGTTAGGCCTAATATATTTTATTGATTAGACTATTTTATGTTAAATGTTTGTCTTGAGATTCCGCACCACAAGGATAGTGTGTTTTGGCTCACACATGGATGTGGCACAGGAAGGAACTTCAGTGTTCATGCTATGTACTTTATTTCTACCTATGGTCCCAGAAGGATGGCAAACCTTCTTGCTTCCTTTATAGATCAGTAGGTAGACAGTCTTCCTATTCTATATTTTTGTGTAGAGAAGTGCTTTGGGATATCCTGGCTTTAATCATATAAAGCAGATACATAGCTTGGAGTCCTTTCTTATATGGAATTGGGTTCTCTTCTAAATCATTGGTAAAACATTTTTGGTACCTAGATATTTTTCTTCTTAGTTTCAAGCTTAGTTCTATTATATAAATAGTTCCCCATATTTTATCTGATGTTTCTATATATTGGTATACATGTGTGGTGGTGACATATCAGCTTAGTCTGTCTTACTGACTGGACATAAATTTGGTATAAAAAGGAATTTTTATGAAAAATTGGCATTTTCATTTCTATGTAATTTTAGCACCTGTAATTTCAGTAATGCAATACAAGATGAATAGCATAATTTCTAACTCATTTTAATCCATTACATAATAGCTCTAAAATATATAAAGATAATACAAATATATATCAAAGAAGGAATTTTTTTATTTGCATGTAAAGTCAATCACAAAATGTAATATTTCTAGATTTATTATAGTTTACAAGTACTATTATATCC
>SJYT01067174.1:416909-446027 GCA_006410635.1 Cephalophus harveyi | reverse complement strand
TACCTACAACAAAAATTAAAGATAAGGAAAACATGATAGGTCATATTTTGTTTTGATGTAAGATAATTATTTAGTTCTTTCAAAAACTGAGAAAATGCAGTGAAACTTTTATGTATAGTATTTGTTTTTTCTCACCTATCAATATTTGGTTATGTGATTTCAAACACATTAGCATCAAGTCTTGGAAGTGGATAAGCAGTGAAGTTTGCCAAGAATTTATAAAGAGCCTCATATGATAAATTTGAAAACTACTTGTGGTTTATCATCTAATATCTCAAAATTCACATTAGACAGGAAAATATAAAAGTAAGAACTGTTACTATGCCTTAGTAAATAATGCATAGTATTTTTTACTGGTCTAAAGCCTGTGGGTAGATCATTACATAGGAATAAACCAGATAGTCATGCTGTTGAACATAAAGATTTACATCATTTTCTGATCCATGTCTTGATTAACATCTTAGTTTGGAGAGAGCTTAGTAGAATATCAATGATAATTAGGTTGTTATAGGGAAGTAATATAATAGCTCACTATTTATAAGAAATGGGAAAATGGCTTCAGTTGCCAAATGTGAACTTTTTTTTCTGTCTGAAGGTCATATGAGGCTTTACTTCATAAAATATTATTAAGATATAGAAAGAAATTTTTTTCTTGAGAACTTTCTGCTTTACATTTATGGTAATAGCTTTTTGAAATTGAAGGCAGTGTTTGATAGCATGCTATGTTAGGATGATAAACAATTATATTTGCACCTGTTAATTCTTTGAGTGAGTGAGTGAAGTTGCTCAGTTGTGTCTGACTCTTTGTGACTCTTTAGCGCATATTGAACTCCGAGAGATGGTGATGGACAGGGAGGCCTGGCGTGCTGCGATTCATGGGGTCGCAAAGAGTCGGACACGACTGAGCGACTGAACTGAACTGAACTGAGACTGCAAGAGAAAATTAGATTATCTTAGTAGATTCAGGGAAATAATTTGTTAAGATTCAGCAATATTTATGATGAAAACATTCAGAAAACTAGGAATATGGTAAATAATCTTTAACTTGATACAAGTCAAACATACCTCTCTCTTACAACTCATAAATCAGTCTAAAAATTAGTAAAAATAAAACAGTGCTCTTTAATAAAAACATGCTGTAAAGCTCATATGTAGTATGAATCAATAACTTAAATTATTCATGTATTGGATTGGCCAAAAATTTCCTTTGGTTTTAAGGTAAAAATAAAAGACACAGTTTTCATTTTCACCAAAAACTTTATTGAACAATGTATTCTTCATTTTGTTCTACTACCTTTCGCCATTTTTCTGGTAATTTGATAATTCTGTCTTACCAAAACGTTTTATTTTTTAAGCAAGAACTATTCTAGGTGCCTTTTACAGTCTTTCACAGAACTGAAATTTTTTTCCATTAAGAGAATTTTGTAAAGACTGAAATAAATGGACATCTGAAAGTGCAATGTCTGGTGAATATGGTGGATGAATCAGAACTTCCCAGCCAAGCTGTAACAGTCTTTGATTGGTCATCAGAAAACATATCTGTATTATTCTTATGGAAGATTAAGCATTTTCTATTGACTAATTGCAGATGCTTTTCATTGAATGCTGCTTTCAGTTGGTCTCATTGGGAGCAGTACTTTTTGGAATTAATCATCTGGTTTTCCAGAAGAAGCTCATAATAGAGGACTCTCTTCCAGTCCCACCATATATACAACATCACCTTCTTTGGTTGAAGAGCAGACTTTAGTGTGGTTGTTGGTGGTTCATTTTGCTTGTCCCACAATCTCTTTCACTCCACGTTATTGTACAGTATCCATTTTCCATCACCTGTCACAATTTGTTTTTAAAATGGAACAGTTTTGTTTTGTTTAAGTAGAGAATCACATGCAGTAATATGGTCAAGAAGGTTTTTTCCTCTTCACTAATGTGGGACCCAAACATCAAAGCAATTAACATAACTAAGCTGGTGCAAAAAAGTTTCAGCACCTGGTTTGGATATTTTGAGTGTGTTGGTTATCTTCCATGTGGTATGACGTTGATCTCAATAAATGTTTTGATTTGACTGCTATCAACTGGTCTACCTGAACGGCAAGAACCTTCACAAACCACTTTAGACATGTTCGATCAGTCATAGCACCTTCTATATGTACTGCAAAAATCTGTTTTTGTGATTCAGTTGTGTTTACCTTTCTTGAAATAATAAAGTATATTAAGCCAAAAATGTTCCTTTTTTTCCAGTATTAAAATGGCTACACAAAAATTCACCAATTTTGGTAAGTTTTTAAAAATGTACACTGATATGATAGCTGTCACAATACAGTCTAACAAAATTGTTTCAAATTATACTTTTAAATTTAAAAAAATAAATTTATTTGACCACACCACTCATCATGTGAGATCTTAGTTCCCTACCAGGG
Organism: Cephalophus harveyi; assembly: GCA_006410635.1. Classification (NCBI taxonomy): domain Eukaryota; kingdom Metazoa; phylum Chordata; class Mammalia; order Artiodactyla; family Bovidae; genus Cephalophus; species Cephalophus harveyi. The sequence continues at coordinate 443,610 of SJYT01067174.1, read as the reverse complement.
ACCAAACTCATGTCCCTTGCATTGGGAGTGTAAAGTCTTAACCACTGGACACCAGGGAAGTTCCTCAAATGAAGTTAAAGATGACTAAACATTGGTATGGAAAAAAACCACAGGAACCTTTTGACTAACCCAATATAATTTAAGATTTTCTGGTAGCCATATTAATAAGGTAGAATGAAGCAGATGAAGTTGAATAATTCACTCCTAGACAACTTATCAAAAAATTCTCCAGAAAAATTTTAAAATACTTCAGACTGAATGATAATGAGAACATCACATATCAAAATTTCTGTTGGATGCAGTTACATCAATCATCAGAGGAACATTTATAGCCATATGTATACCTCACAGAATGTCTCATCTCATCGATAATACAAATGTAAAAAATAAATAAAAGAGTTCTGCCTAAAGGAAAGACCACTCAAGAGTGCATATAGTACATCAATAAAAATGTAAAAATAGAGTCAAGAGACATACCACCTACATATAATGCTTATCCTTGGTTCAATTTCATTTCAAAAACTGGGGGTATATTGTGGAAGTCCTTTATTCTCTACAGATTTGATTTTTCCCTCAACTTCAGTCCTGAAAATAGATTCTCTTCAAATTTAATTCAGCCTTTAAGTAAACCAATTATTTGTTCTTCCAAAAATATACTCAAAAAAACTTGAGAAATTTTCCTCTCTCATCAAGATGAGTCTAGATTATTTCTCTTTTATTATAATTTTAGAAATTGCTGACTACTTAAGAGACTACCCTTTTATTCAAATTAAAGTTAGATGAAACTATACTTTCAGAAAACTTTTAGGTAAATATTACTTATACATTAATCTTATGTGTGAGTTTTTTATATTTTAATTTTAATTTCAATTACTACTCTTTTATGATATCATCTATTGGAGTATTATATGTATGATCTTAAAAGATGATGCCTTTAAAGTGCAATTCATCCTAAAAGATAATATGGTTAAAGTGCTGCACTCAATATGCCAGCAAATTTGGAAAACTCAGCCGTGGCCACAGGACTGGAAAAGGTCAGTTTTCATTCTAATTCCAAAGAAAGACAATGCCACAGAATGTTCACACTATCACACAATTGCACTCATTTCACATGCTAGCAAAGTAATGCTCAAAATTCTCCAAGCTAGACTTCAACAGTATGTGAACTGAGAACTTCCAGATGTTCAAGCTGCCTGATGGCTCAGAGGGTAAAGCGTCTGCTTGCAATGCAGAAGACCTGCATTCGATCCCTGGGTCAGGAAGATCCCCTGAAGAAGGAAATGGCAACCCATTCCAGTATTCTTGCCTGGAGAATCCCATGGACAGAGGAGCCTGGTAGGCTACAGTTCACGGGTTGCCGAGTCGGACATGACTGAGCTACTTCACTTTCGCTTTTCTCATTTTCAGAGGAACCAGAGATCAAATTGCCAATATCCGTTGGATCAAAGAAAAAGCAAGAGAGTTCCTGAAAAATATCTACTGCTGCTTTATTGACTACACCAAAGTCTTTGTGTAGATCACAATAAACTGTGGAAAATTCTAAAAGAGATGGGAATACCAGACCACCTTACCTGCCTCCTGAAAAACCTGAATGTAGGTCAAGAAGCAACAGTTAAAACTGGGCATGGAACAATGGACTGATTAAAAACTGGGAAAGGAGTGTATCAAGGCTATATATTCTCAACCTGCTTATGTAACTTATATGCAGAGTATATCATCCAAAATGTCAGGCTGGATGAAGCACAAGCTGGAATCAAGACTGCTAGGAGAAATATCAATAACCTCAGATATGCAGATAATACCACCCTTATGGCAGAAAGTAAAGAGGAACTAAAGAGCCTGTTGGTGAAAGTGAAAGAGAAGAGTGAAAAAGCTGGCTTAAAACTCAACATTCAAAAACTAAGATCATGGCATCTGGTCCCATCACTTCATAGAAAACAGATGGGGGAAATAAAGGATATTGACAAACTTTATTTTCCTGGGCTTCAAAATCACTGCAGATGGTGACTGCAGGCATGAAATTAAAAGCACTTCCTCCTTGGAAAAAAAGTTTTGACAATCCTAGACAGCATATTAAAAAGCAGAGACATCACTTTGCCAACAAAGGTCCATCTAGTCAAAGCTATGGTTTTTTCAGTAGCCATGTATGGATGTGAGAGTTGAACTGCACAGAAAGCTGAGCACCAAAGAACTGATGCTTTTGCACTGTGGTGCTGGAGATGACTCTTGAGAGTCCCTTGGATTGCAAGGAGATGCAACCTGTCCTTCCTAAAGGAAAGAAATCCTGAATATTCATTGGAAGGAGTGATGCACAAGCTGAAGCTCTAATGCTTTCGCCACCTGAGGTGAAGAGCCAACTCATTAAAGACCCTGATGCTGGGAAGGATTGAAGGCAGGAGGCGAAGGAGACAACAGAGAATAAGATGGTTGGATGACATCACCGACTCAATGGACATGAGTTTCAGCAAGCTTTGGAAGATGGTGAAGGCCAGGGAAGCATGGCTGCAGTCCATGGGGTCACAAAGAGTTGGACATGACTGAGTGACTAAACCACAGCAACATATATATGGTTTATCAATAAGTAAAAGTACAAAGGTAATTTTTGGTTTCATTAGCTATTTACTGTAAATAAATGACAAATGTAAAAGCAATTTGATTTTTATTAATACTTTAATAATGATTAGTTTTAAAAATACAGTAATGAAAATACCACATGTCATAACTACAGGATATACTCAAATAGAATGCACTTATAGAGGACAATTTATAGATCTCTATTAAAAAGAATAAATGATTAAATTTATTAGTTACATGTCTCACCCAAGAAAGTAAAAAATAGATGCATACCTGAAATAAATGAGGGGAAAGAATGTAAAGATAAGAGGAGTAATCAGTCAGGTATAGAGCAAAAGATTCACGAGAAGACTAAGAGATAAAAATTGTTTCTTACAGAAGCCTAAAAGATAAAACTTAATTGACACTTCCTTTTTTAACCAGAGGAAGACACATATGATATTAGGAAAGATAAGAAGAAGCTAACCATACAAATAGCAGATTTAAAATATATACTATAAGCATAATTATAATTTATTTATATAAATTTAAATCCCTAGAAACAGTAAATAATAAATACAGAGATACTGGGGAAAGATTATTAAATGAAGAAAGTATTAAAAATATGAGATTTATGGTACAACTTTATTTAGTTACATTAGAAACACACCTGAAACACCTTTATATATAAGATTATACACATTTGTTATTTTTAAAATTACATTTATTGAGTTATAATTCATAAACAGTATAAATCACCCATTTTAAGTGTACAGTTTGTACTCTAAGCTCTAGAAATCATTCAGCTTATAATTCTTTGCTGGTGCCAGCTGCTTGCAGTCTCACCACATGCATACAATTTATGGTCTGAAACAGACTCAGGGCTTTCAATTCGCCAATTTCCGAAACTATTGTTGCTGATTTCCCTTCCTTTCTCCACCCCATAAATTCCAGCCATCTTATTCTCTCCCTCATCCTTGTCTAATCTCTGCTCAAGCTCCCTGTCTTTCTTTCACAGACCAGGATGGTCTTCCATGTGGAAAACAAGGATGATCATGAACTCACTTCATTTGTTTCTTTCTCTCAGGAAGCACCGCCCTGCAATAACTACAGTCAAATTATGTTGTTTAGTATATTTTTGTGTCATTTCTAATTGTTTATGGCATGGGAGCAAGACAGTTGTTCCGCACAGCAGAAGCAGATGTTCTATGTGTGTACACTGTTAAGGATCTTTGTGAAGTATAACCAGAAAGGTGACTGGTAGCATTGTGCTTTGGGGTTAAAGAGTTTAAAAAGTAAAGGAGAGGGCTTGCCTGAGTTAATGATAAATGTTCTATGAGCTAAGAAGCATGTGTTAATAAACTCAGTAAGTACATAAACAAAGTTAAAATTAAAGCATAGATGTATTCTGGCAGAACTCACAGTAAGTAATCACTAGACTATATGGTTCCCTATTTTTCAGAATGTTTTATAAGGGGAACTAATAAGTGCTCAAAACTGTGGCAGCAGGCTTCACCAGGGCTGGAGGTAACTGGGGAATTAGATATGGGTTAAAGGAATGTAGAAAAGCACAGTTCTGTATGAGCGGAATCCTTGGGTATAAAAATACTGAACTCAAAACCCGATTTTGATAAACATTGTTCCTCCTTGTATTAAAAAAAACCTAAGGAAATTCCTAGTTAAAGCCCCAGAGGTTCATTTGGCAAGAGAATGGCATCTTGCCCTAACACAATGACTGCAGGTATTTCGCACGAAATTTAAGGGGCAGAGGCAGCTCCAGAAAAAACTTCCAAAATATCCCCACATGAAAGTTTAAGGATCTGGGCTGGCTTGAGTAGTGAATGTCATTCCTGGGTGGATGACAGGCACTCTTCACAACAGGTCAGCAGCTGGAGCAGCTGGAGGTATATGGATTCATTTGGGAGGTAGGTTGACTTGGTCACCTTTTCCTGGAGTGTTTGTTCTTAGGATGCAGTCATGCCCACCATCGCTGAGAGCTGATCTTTCCAAAGACCTGGTTACACGATGGGTTTTCTGTCTTTATTCTGCCTAGCGTGCTGATCCTATCCAATGCCATTGGATTGTTTCTTGGTGTCTGATTGTCCTTAAATGTTCTTTAGTATTGTCCTTCAAAGATCTGAATATTTAGAGAAATATGATGATTTTCATCATATTTCATCTCTAAAGGGCAGCCTGGTGTTTCTGCTAACTTCATATAGTGCTGTAATTCTAGATGCAGCTTGCAGCTTGCAGATACACAAGCTATTTTGCTGGCTTCAAGGTCATTCCCACCACTGATAGTTTACCATTGGTAGTATGCTTTTCAGGTGAAAAGTTACAAATGTCATTGCTTAGCTGTGTCCAACTCTTTGCAATCCTTTGGACTATAGCCTGTGAGGCTTCTCTACCCATGAAATTCTCTCGGCAAGAATACTGGGGTGGGTAGCCTATCTCTTCTCCAGGGGATCTTGCCAACCCAGGGAATGAACCCAGGTCTCCTGCATGGCAGGCAGACTCTTTACCATCTGAGCCACAGGGAAGCCCCAGGTAACAATAGCTAAAATGCTACTTTTTGTTGATCAAATTAGCAAAGCCTTTATTCTTATTCTTATAAAGATCAGTTGACATAATTATTCCCATAAACTACTTGCATAAAAGTAAACAGGTTAAAGTTTTCTGGAAAGAAATTTGTCAGTTCAAATTAAGAGTACCTAATATAGTCTCTGGGATTTCTTTGGAAGGAATGATGCTAAAGCTGAAACTCCAGTATTTTGGCCACCTCATGCGAAGAGTTGACTCATTGGAAAAGACTCTGATGCTGGGAGGGATTGGGGGCAGGAGGAGAAGGGTTCTAAACAAGTAAAACTTTGTCATAGATGATTGTTCAAATTATTTATTAATGCATAATTTTAATAGTAAAATTATGAAAAAATCAATTACTCCATGATAATAGAAAGAGTAAATTATTTATGACAAATTCATTTCAAGTGATACTGGTTAGGTATTATAGTGGCATTTTTCAGAGTTACCTAATATAAAATGAAAATGCTCATTTCATAATATGGATACTGATCACATATGATTTGATTTCATTCTTGAAGAAATGCTTTCACATAGAAAACTGTGAAAGGCAATGCACTAAAACATCAACAATGATTACTGCTTTCTGTCATTACAGAGAAAATCATTATTTTGGTCTATACTTTTTTTTTCTTTGATGAATATATATTATGTACTAAAAATAATTTTCTGGGACTTTTTGTACATTTCTTTTGCAGTTTCCTAGAGTCTATAATTATATCAGAATAGAAAATTTTGTCTGTTTTTAAAGTAAATCCTGTAATAATTCTCAGCTGTGTTTGACTCTCCTTGGGTTGTTTAGATCTTCTTATGATAGAAAATGTGACCATTTCATTAGAAAGATGGCAGAGACAAACGTTTATCCCTCTTGGGAGATTATCAGGCAAAAATAAATCTTTAAAACAATTTTCAGTTCATATATACTTATTTATTCAATACATACTTATTAAGTGCTTGCTGTATGCCAGGTGTTGTGCTTGTACTGAAAAAAGAAGCATGAGTAAAAAAGACTAAGTCCCTTCACTGAATATATTTATATTATTGTGGGATTAGATAATCCAAAGGTATAAATTATGATAAATGCTATAAAAAAAGTACAGAATATGCTAAGAGAAAATATAGCACCAAGAACTGATCTAATCTGAATATCAGTTACCTTATCTGCAAATGGTAGAGATAGAACTGACCTCAAAGGATGTTGTGAAAAATAAATAACATGTAAAGTTCATCTCGGCTCATGATATGAGTTCAATAAAAGTCATCTATGATTAACAGATGATATATAATGAAGATAAGAGTAATAATAAAATAAATAATAAGTAATAAAAATATTGATATACTGTATCAAATTGTCTTGTTCACCAATTATTACAGTATAAGGAGAATACAGAGAGAATTAGTTCTGAGGTCAATAAAAGCGAATGCAGAGTGATTAAAGACAAAGCAATAGAGCACATAACCAAGTGTAAAAATATTTTACTAACTTAATAAAATAGAAAGTGTTAGCAGTGTTAAATGTTGTTGCTCAGTTGTGTCCAACTCATTGCCACCCCTTACACTGTAGCCCACTAGGCTTCTCTGTTCATGGGGTTTTCCAGGCAAGAATACTGGAATGGTAAATTGCCATTTACTTCTCCAGTAGTGTTAGCAAGGAAAAACTAAAAACAAGACTGAGAGATAGTAAGATCTAATACTGTTGAAATATGTATAATGCTTAACTGGGATCTTTTTTCAGATGGTTTTCAGTGTCTGTTTTATACCTTCAATCTCATTACAGAAGACACCACCTTGAAACTGTATTTATAACCAAAATTATGTCCTTTTCCAATCTACTCCCCATAAAAATCTTATTCTGATTAAAAAGAAAAAGACAATGTAGAATATTTAATAAATGTTTTTGCTAGTTTTCGTCCATGTAACCTTCACTTTCTAAATTGTGAAGACATGTAGTTTTATATCATTGGCATTGCTAGTGAAGAAAGGAAGTCTGAACTCCTATCCATTTGATAACTGAAAAGAAAATGTTGGAATATCTGGGGATCATAGAATCCTTGTGGGATTCAACAGAAAAGTGACCCAATGAGTAAACTTAAAGTAACAGTATTCATATATCTGGTAAATTGGACTATGAGAAGAGGAAACATTTGTTGAGTACTAATTTTGAGCCATCCTATATTCTAAGCACTCATTCAACTCAACAAATTTAGAAAGTAGTTGCTAGTATTCTTCCACATTTCACAGATAAACTGAATCAGAAAGAAATCAAATAAGTTTTCTAAGGTCAAACAGCTGCTGCTGCTAAGTCGCCTCAGTCGTGTCCGACTCTGTACGGCCCCATAGACAGCAGCCCACCAGGCTCCCCCGTCCCTGGGCTTCTCCAGGCAAGAACACTGGAGTGGGTTGCCATTTCCTTCTCCAATGCATTTGAAAGTGAAAAGTGAAACTGAAGTTGTTCAGTTGTGTCTGACTCTTTGCGACCTCATGGACTGCAGCCTGCCAGGCTCCTCTGTCCATGGGATTTTCCAGGCAAGAGTACTGGAGTGGGTTGCCATGACCTTCTCCGAAGGTCAAACACCAAAGCATTTAAAACCGTATCACTAAACTGCCGGCTCTAGGCTTGCTCATTTATATTTCTATTCTCTATTGCTAGAGATTTAAAGAAAACAAACAAGATAAACATCATTTGCCAATTTTAATAATTAGTTATTAATTGTATAATCAGGAATTTTGCCTAACCATGCAATAACATGGTTCAACTAGAATAAAACTTAAGGACTTATAGAAAACTCTCTACCAAAGCTCCAAAGGTTTAAGGTGGGTCAGGAGGTAAATAAGTAGATGTGATAATTTCCTTTTCTTTTCTGTATTCATAAGGTATGATAATAAAGCCAATAACAATGCAAATATGATCACAAAACCAAAAATAGCTAATAATATCCAGAACAACTTGTAAATGAATGGTTAATAATTGAATATTTCTTACATGCAAAAGCAGATCTTATATAAACAGTTTAATGTTATTTTACTACCTTATTACAATTGGAGAAGGGATAGGCTACCCACTCTTGGGTTTCCCTTGTGACTCAGCTGGTAAAGAATCTGCCTGCAATGTGGGAGACCTGGGTTCGATCCCCAGGTTGGGAAGATCCCCTGAAGAAGGCAAAGACTACGCACTCCAGTATTCTGACCTGGAGAATTCCATGAACTCTATAGTCCATAGGGTCACAAAGAGTCAGACACCACTGAGCGACATTCACTTTCACCTTACAAATGATAAAGATTAAGTGACTTATTTAAAACTGTTTTAAAGTGTGAAACTAAGATTCAAACACAATTTCTCTTAATTCCTACAGAGCCTTCTACTTCTAAATTTTCTACACAGATGTTAAACCTTTCCGTATACCTCCATATTTTGCAGGCTGGAAATAGAAATTCTAGCAGATACTGGTCTCAAAAAATAGTTATTCTTAAAACCATCTAACTTGCTTTAATTTTGCTGTAATGGCTATAATAGCTTTTTATGTCAAAATAATATGTGTTAGCTCTGTATGTAATAAGAAAAGCTCTACAATTGATAGCTCTGAAATGGGATTTTGAATTTAATATCTAGCAAGGCAGAACACATCATTGGTGGTAGCAAGGATAGTCTCTGGAATAGGACAGCATGCAGTTGTCAAAACTTTTGCCACTGGTGAAATGGAATGGTATACTAGTGAAATGAAGTACACTGATTGGTGCATTATATGAAATCTTTGAGAAGTACAGTAGTATAAAGACTATGTGATCAAATGCCTCTTGCAACAATCAGTATGTCAGGTGTGTATAAGGACTATTTTGGTGCAGATATCCAGTAGATAATTGGAGTTCAAGAGGGAAGTTGGTTCAGAAAATAGGCTTTTATAAAATGTCTGCCTATAGAAAGAACTTGAAAAAGGCACTTGTTGCAAAAAGAGACTTCAAAGGGCAGTTACCTCCAAAGCATAAACCTTAAAAGGGGTAGCAGGATGGAAATATTTTGACTAGAATAGGTATAAAAGTGAGGAGAAGAGCTAGGAGAAGATAGTGTATCAAGAGCTAAGGGAGCAGAGTTCTTACCTGAGGAGGGGATGATCGATAGTGTAGGACTAATAACCGAATTTGCTTTTGTTGTTGTTTAGTCACTAAAATAGATTTGGGCCATTAAGAGCTCATTGCTGATGAAATGAAAAACAAACTAAGGAAAAACAAAATCATCCTGGGAGTGAGTTGTAATTGAAAAAATAAGAAGCTAATGAACATAAACCACACTGTCAATAAATTTAGCCAAAAGTATGAAAAAAGAGAGAGACTTAAGAGTAGGAGGCATGGAGTTTCAAGGGAAAAGTTCCTTATGGAGAATAGAACGTTTACTAAGGTACCAACATTTGGGTGATTTAATGTCAAGAATTTGGAGGAGGATCCTGTGGACAATTTGGAAGTTCTAGAGACACAAAGACTGAAATTTCAAGAAGAGTTGATCTTTAAAAAAAACAAGTACCAATGAGAAAGGCTAAACATAAAATATATCTGCAAGTCATGACATTTTAAAATATTAATTCCCTAAAAGAAATGCTAGATGAAAATATGAAGTAGCATAGAAAAAGATCATCTGAAAATAGTAAACATGGTACTAGAATCATATCACCAGTTATTTTTTATATGTCATGAATGGCTTCATATTTTAAAAAGGGCTTATTAAAACTGTGGTAGCTTAGAACCTATATAAATACTCAGTGTGTGTGCAAGAACAGACCTGTATTTGTTTTCTGAGAAAAAAATTTTTTGTAATAATATTTTTGATAAATCAGATACAATAATATGTAAGGATTTGGATTTCTATAAACAAGGCCCTATATAAATATTTGGTTTTGTTTGCTAAATTAGGCTTTCTTGGAGTTCATTTGGAATAGCTGGATCACCTTAGAGCTTTGCAAGTTTAGTATGTTTCAGGAAGGAGTTCAGTGTCAACAGCTTAGATTTTGGAGTGTTAAAACTTAGCAGAAAAATCTTATACCTTAGAAGGAAAAAATGGCTGCAAGGTCAAGTTTTTTCTACTAAAAGTCAAGAATCCTTGTTTGACCTGGTGAAATTATAGACTAGATTGTGGCCAGGTTTTCCCAGAGAAGGTGGTTCTCCTATCACAATTTTTATGAAGCATACAGAGGAGCAGGTCAGCCTTGAAGGTCAGAATGTGACAAATTCTTCTATCCCTCTGTCTGGCTCTCCAGGCTCCCTCACTTGTACACCTAATCAAAATCTAGTTGTGCAGTTGAAGCACATGTGGGAAATTGAAAAATCCTTATGCTACTTCATAATCAAAGAATACAACCCTTACTGAATTCATTTACTTGAAACTATTAAAATCATTTTTATGCACTGGAAAAAAATTCTTACTTCCAACATGGTTATGGTTTTCTTGAAAGGCCAAATATTAAGGATATGATGCAATAAATCCTTTGATCAACTGTGGTGGTGGTGGTTTAGTTGCTAAGCCAGCCCAACTCTTGTGACCAACTGTCGCAAGAGTTGATCTTGTTGATCAACTGTAAACACATTTTAGACTGCCTATAATTTTTAATATATTTTAAAAATTTCTGTTGTTTCAATTAAAGTGTCTGTTTCAGTTCACAGTGCCGATCTAGGTCAAGTGGGAACAATTTACCTTTAAATAAAATAAAACACAAGAAAAAATGTGGGACATTATGTGGTATGAGGTTCATATTTTCTAGTTTTATTGTATGATCTTCCAAGTAATCTTCTAGCTTTACATGTAACACTTGGATGTAGCATTTGAACAATGTTTGTATGTTTAGAAAAGGATAGAGCTCTTCCAAAACGCACATTGGTATTCAATTTTTTATTAATGGTTTTACATCACAAAGAACTTCTTAAATTTTCTGTCAATCAGCAGTTTTTGTTATTTTGGGACATTTTGTTTCTAAGACCCTCAAATTTAATATGCAAGGGTTTTTTTTCATGGTTTATTCTACAATCAGTGTGCACTAATTAGCATTCTATCTAAATCTGTACTGGAATATAAGTTAGAAGATGTATTCAAGTTCCAGAGGCACTCAAGTTCATTATAACTTGAGAAACTGGGGAAAAAATGAACCCCTTTGAAATTTACAAACCATTTACCCCTAGGATTGCTGTGAGAATTAAAACAGTTACTATGTAAAAGAAATCTGCACAGTGATTCTTAGTGGAGATTCAGTGACAGTTGGCTTCCCTTCTCTACTTTTTCCAATCCTTTCTGATTCTCAGTTTCCTCTCCTGTTATATATTTTTTCTGAAACATCTCAGTAAAGTATATATTTATATTTATGGACCACAAATACAATAGCAAAAGAAACTGTGATTGCTGTTCTGCACTGTTTCATGGAAGGTGCACAGAGAGGCATCAGAAAATCATAATTTACTGAAGGATCATTCCCACAGATAGAGATACAAGATTAGTCCTTCTCTATCCAATATTAAATTTAACTGAGGTTCTCTCACTGTCACAGTAATTTGCTCACAATATTGCCTACAGTTTTCCTGCCTTTTATTCAAGCTCAAATGAAGCAATGAAAAAACTTTCTGAGTAGAAACTGTGACCTGAAAATGGAATTAGGTAATTTAAGAACAGAAAAAATATGTGATGTGTTTCCTCACTCCTAAATTTGTTATATTCCATGTGTGAAGAAAACAAATAGACTTCAAATTGTCACTATGACAGAATAGCTTGTATCAGATTAACTTTCCAACTGAGGGAACAGGAAGTGTAGTAGTAGGTGGGAATACAGAAACTGGAGAAAGTAGTTTTAGGGGGAAAAATATATTGAAAGATGATGGAGAGCAACCAGTGCAGACAATGCTTTCTGGTCAGTGATTCTTTAGAAGAAAAAAAAAGAGGAGAGTTCCATTTTAATCCCAACTTTATCTTCTAAGGGCATTTTCCAAACTGTTCTGCTAGGGAAAGGAAGTTGGTAGAATTAACTGACTGAGAAGACAGAATTCAGATCTGTTGGTACTTTACAGACTAAATTCTGGACAGGACAATCCAGTAAAAGACTCTTAAAAATCTGCCTGCATACTTCTGTGAATCTTCAGCCAGTGCTGAAACTATGTGTATATAGGGTAAATCACTTTAGAATTCAGTAAAATATAAAATATAGAATGTTGAAAATTGAAGAGAGACTTTAGTATCTATGTGGTGCTGTGGAGACAAAAATTGGAATTCAAGCATTTCAATTAAGGGGGCTTCATAAACACATTGGGCTTTCAGGTGAGACTCCAGAAAGGCCATGTCCTAAGAGTAAGGGCCTCCAACAAAGGAATAAAATTAATAGCTTGAGAGTAAGGGAAACTCTGAAGAGCAGTCCTAAGGAAGCCTGAGGCCTCTATACAGTCACAGTGCTCTGCCAGAAGTCTATCTGCTTGTCAGAAAACTCTTAACCTTCCATGGAGGGAGATGGTATTGTCAAGAGCTTTTATGATTTTTAAAAACTTGTTTTATAGAGGTGTATCTTAAATGTTATAGATTGATTGTATAAAAGGCATTAAGTGTATAGCTTAGTAAATATCTCCATATTTACAGCATTGTAAATACATTCATATATTACCACTCATGTTAGGATATAGAGCATTTCTGAGGCCTGGAAGGTTCTCTCATCTTTTGGGCTATTCAATATTCTTACTTATCCCACCATCAGTTAGTATTGCTTGTTCTGAAGTTAACATAAATGGAGTCATTTGTATGTTTAATGCCCACTCCTTTTACTCAACATAATAATCATGAGGTTCATCTATATTTTTGTATGTATTCACAGTTTCTTTTTATTTCTTTGTAGCATCCTACTGTATCAGTATTCCACAATTTATTAATCTGCTGCTGATAGAAATTAAGGTTGTTTCCAGTTTGGGGCTATTATGAAATATTCTTGTTTATGCTTTGTGAGAACTTATCCACTCATTTCTCTTGTGAATATGACTAGGAGTGATATAACTTTAGCAAATGTTGCCAAAGTATTTTCCAAAATGATGGTAAATATTTGCACTCCTAACTGATTTGTGAGAGTCCCAGTTACTCCACATTCTTGCTGACATTAGTATTGTGACTGTTTGGAATCTGAATTTTCAGAGGAACTGTGTAGTGATATGGCACTATGGCTATAACGTGCACTCCCTTTGTAGTTAAAAATGTTGAGCACATTTTCCTATTCTTACTAACCATCTGAATTCCCTCTTATCAAGTCCCTGTTCAAGACTTGCCCTTTTCATTGGGTGTTTTTTTGTTTTTTCAATTGTTTACAGGAGTGATTTATATATTCCAGTTATATCTTTTGTTGGAAATGTGAATTGTAGTATCTTCTCTCTATGAACTGTCTTTTCACTTAGTTAATGGTGTCTTTTGATTGATAAAAATTTTTAATTTTCACAAAATCAAAGGATTATTTATCTTATTTTTAATTAGTGGTTTGGGGTTTTGTTTAAGAAATCCTTTGCCTTTTCACACCAAAGATATGAAAATATTGTCCTCTTTCCTTATAGAAGCTTTACTGTTTACTAATCGCAGGTAGTCCTATGATCCATCTTGAGAAACTTGTACCTATCCTATGAGCATGTAAGGTAAGAGTCTATGTTCCTCTTTTTTATCTAATAAATAGGCAATTGTTCCAATATAATTTATTAAAAAGACATCCTTTCCTCCAGTGAATTAGAGTTGGAACCATTGATGGCTCTTCATCTGCACATCCATTAATGACTTATCTCTTTTACACTAGTCAATGTTTCTATGCATATGCCAAGCTAGGCTGTCTTATTTATACTAGTTTTAGAATGAGTCTTAAAATTTTATGGTGGAATTCCTCCAATTTTGTTATTCATCATCAAGGTTGTCTTGGCTAGTTTAGGTTCTTTCCACTTATATCTAAATTTTAGAATCAGCTTTTCAGTCCTGCCCCCAATATGCTATGTTTGTAGAGAATTCAGAGATAAATTTGAAGAATTTTCATACTAATCATATAGGGTTTTCTAATCCTTTAAAATTGGGCTATTAAATTCTTTTTGAACAGTGTTTCCTAGTTTCTGGTATATAATTCTTGCACATATCATATTTACTCTTAGGCAAACCAGTGTAGATGATACATTTTTAAAAAATTCCTTTTATAATTGTTTGCTGCTGGTATATAGTGTATAGTGTTTGCAACCCCATGGGCCATAGCCCACAGGCTCCTCTGTCCCTGGAATTCTCCTGGCAAGAATACTGGAGTTGGTTGCCATTCCCTTCTCCAGGGGATCTTCCTGACCCAGGAATTGAACCCAGGTCTCCTGCATTGCAGGCGGATTCTTTATCATCTGAGCTACCAGGGGAAACGCTGCTGGTACAGAGAGATATTATTTTTGAATATTGACTTATATCCTGAAACTTTGATTAATTTTTTTCAATTTTTTTCAGTTTAAATTCTTCTGGATAATTTTTCTTACACACACAATCATGTCATCTGCAAATAAAGTTTGTTAATTTATGAAGTTTATATTTTTATTCATTTTGCAACTTTATTTTGTGTTAATTAGAGATGCACATACAGTTGTAAGAAAAAATATGGTACAATTCCATAGACCCTTCATCCAGTTTGCTGCTACAGTTAGAGCATACATAGCTATAGTTCAATATCAGGAAACTGATATTGATACAACCCATCAATCTTAGTCAGATTTCAACAGTTTGCATGTGCTCCTTTGTATATGTGTGTGTGTCTGTATCTGACTCTTTGTGACCTTATGGACTGTAGCCCACCCGTGGGGCTCCTCTATCCATGGGGATTCTCCAGGCAAGAATGCTGGCGTAGGTTGCCATTCCTTTCTCCAGGGGATCTTCCCGACTCAGGGATCGAACCTACCTCTCTAATATCTCCTGCATTAGCAGGCAGGTTCTTTACCACTAGTGACACCTGGGTGTCTGTGTATTTTGTTCTATGCTATTTTATCATATTGTGCAACCACCATCACAGTCAAGACAGAAGAGTTTTGTTACAGGGATACCTTGTGCTACCCTTTTATAGTCACAGTTGCCTAACTCCGACTGCAGCCCCTTACCTGCTCTCAGCTCTGGCAACCATTGATCTAGTGTTCATTTCTCTAATTTTGTTCATTTCTATAATTCATTCATTTGAAGAATGTTTTATAATGGAATGAAAACTTTGAGACTGTTTTTTTTTTTTCCTCTCAGCATAATGATCTTGTGATAGACCCATCATATAATATGTAAGTTGTTTCAAAGTTTTTTCCTTCTTCTTGATGATATTGGGGTATGGATGTATCATATTTTGTCTGACCATTCCCTAGCCATACAGCAAATGGGTTATTTCCAGGTTGGGGCTATCATGAATAAAGCTGCTATGAATGTTCATGTACAGATTCCTGTGTAGAAATGTTTCTAGTTCTTAGGGATAAATGCCCAACAACGCCGTTCCTGAGCCATATGATAAGCTCATGTTTAATTTTTTTTTAAGAAACTGCCAAACGATTTTCCAGAGTGTAGTTGACATTTCTGTCATCAATATATGAATGATCAAGTTTCCCCAGATCCTTGACAGCATTTGGTATCAAGGTTTATCCTACTTCGGTTTTGCTCAGCTTCTTGAATCTGTAGAATTAAATGTTTCACCAAATTTGGAAATTTTTCAACTACTATTTCCTTGAATAGTTTTTCAGTTCCACTCTCACTCTTCCCTTCTTATAAGATTTTAATTATACCAATGCTAATTGTTTTGTTATAACCCCATAGGTTCCTGAGACTCTGTTTTTTTTTTTTTTTTTAGTCTGTTTTTCATTTTGTTCAAATTGGGTAAATTCTATCGATATGTCAGGGACTGATTCTATCCTCTGTCCCTCTACTCTACTATCTGTTGCCCCTCCACTATTAAGCCCATCATGCAGGTTATATTTTTGTTTCAGTTTTACATTTTTCAGTGCTATAATTTCCAATTTTTCTCTTTTCATAATTTCTATTTGTTGATATTTTCTATGTTTTTATTTGCTTTAAGAAGATTCACAATTGCTTCTTTAAGCCTTTTCATGGTGGATGCTTTAAAATCCTTTACACATAATTTCAACATATGATTTATATTAGTGTTGTATGCTGGTATATTTTTATTCAGGTTGTAATTTTTTGGTTCTTTGTAAGATGAGTGATTTCTGATTGTACCCTAGATATTTTGGATATTATTTTATGAAACTTTGGATACCACATAATCTTCTTATTGTAGCAGGTAGTCCCCTGTTGAGGTGTACTTCTGGTGGTAGTTTAGTCTCTAAGTCGTGTCCAACTCTTGCAACCCCATGGGCTACAGCCTATCAAGCCCCACTGTCCATGAAATTTTCCAGGCAAGAATACTGGAGTGGAGTCGGCATTTAGTTCTTAAAAGATCTTCCTGACCCAGGGATTGAACCTGGGTCTCTTGCATTGCAGAAGAATCCTTTACTGTCTGAGCCACCAGGGAAGTCTGGAACCTGGGGCAAGTATTAATAAGTGTGTCTGTTCTGCTTCAGGCCAGGCCCTGCCTAAACTGCCCTAGCCAAAATGGAGTGCCAACTCACACTGCATTATTTCAGACAAATTCCAGTTTCCTCTCTTCCACACTGACACCTTCTTGGTAAAACTGGGACGTCAATTTATACTTCTTTGTTGCCTCCAAGTAGGGATATAGGCTCAGCTCCCTGCTGGACCCAAATGACACCGTTAGAAGGGCGCAGATGAAGCAAGTGCCAACTAGCCATGCCGGTCCCAACAATCTCATCCTGCCTTGTAATGCTAGGTGAAGTGGGGGCTAAGCTCTTCATTGGGCCCCACCAATACTAGGAGATAGCCAGGATTCATATCAGTTAACCTTACTTTGAATTGCCTCATTCAATCTCATTGCTGCTGGGTGGGTGTGAAGGTTCAACTCCCTATGGGCACTGGTAAGAACAGGGGTGAGGAAAACTTAGAATATTGACTAGTCCCAACTCATGCTGTAAGTCTCAGTGCTGTCAAAGAGGTGGAGGCTCAGCTTGTGGCTGAACCTTACTGACACTACCGTGGTGTAATTATTTTAGTGCCACTGTTTTGCCAGTCCTCAGGTTCCAAGGTCCTTATATAGTTTGCCTTCTTTCTGGACCTTCTGGGGGTTGTCCTTTGTATGTCCAGAGTTTTCACTTGGAAGAGGCAATGCCTGGGAATAATGGGGCTATTTCATCTTAGCCAAAACCAGAAGCCTTTTTTATGGCTTTTTTAATACTGGCAGAGACTTCCAGTATGATATGTGAAGCAAATCAGTATAGTTGACACTCTTGTTTTGTTCCTGGATCAAGGTAAATTTTTCAGTAAGTTATTAGATGCTGTTTTGATAGGAATTTTTGTTGGATTAAGGACCTTTGGAAAATTCTGAAAGAGGTGGGAATACCAGACCACTTGACCCGCCTCTTGAGAAATCTGTATGCAGGTCAGGAAGCAACACTTAGAACTGGACATGGAACAACAGATTGGTTCCAAATAGAGAAAGAAGTATGTCAAGGCTGTATATTGTCACCATGATTATTTAACTTATGTGCAGAGTACAGCATGAGAAATGCTGGGCTGGAAGAAGCACAAGCTGGAATCAAGATTGCTGGGAGAAATATGAATAACCTCAGATATGCAGATGACACCACCCTTATGGCAGAAAGCAAAGAACTACAGAGCCTCTTGACGAAAGTAAAAGAAAGAAAGAAAGTGAAGTCACTCACTCGTGTCTGACTCTTTGCAACCCCATGGACTGTAGCCTACCATGCTCCTCTGTCCATGAGATTTTCCAGGCAAGAGTACTGGAGTGGGTTGCCATTTCCTTCTCCAGAGGATCTTCCAAACCCAGGGATTGAACCTGGGTCTCCCACATTGTAGGCAGACACTTTACCATCTGAGCCACCAGGGAAAGTAAAAGAGGAGAGTGAAAAAGTTGGCTTAAAACTCAACATTCAGAAAACTAAGATCATGGCATCTGGTCCCATCACTTCATGGCAAATAGATGGGGAAACAGTGACAGACTTTATTTTTTGGGGTTCCAAAGTCCTGCAGATGGTAACTGCAGCCATGAAATTAAAAGACACTTGCTCCTTGGAAGAAAAGTTATGACCAACCTAGACAACATATTAAAAAGCAGAGACATCACTTTGCCAACAAAGGCCCATCTAGTCTAAGCTATGGTTTTTCCAGTAGTCATGTATAGTTGTGAGAGTTGGACTTTAAAGAAAGCTGAGTGCTGAAAAATTGATGCTTTTGCACTGTGGTGTTGGAGAAGACTCTTGAGAGTCCCTTGGACTGCAAGGAGATCCAACCAGTCAATCCTAAAGCAAATCAGCCCTGAATATTCATTGGAAGGACTGATGTTGAAGCTGAAACTCTAATACTTTGGCCACCTGATGCAAAGAGCTGACTCATTTGAAAAGACCCTGATGCTGGGAAAGATTAAAGGTGGGAGGAGAAGGGGCCAACAGAGGATGAGATAGTTGGATGGTATCACCGACTCAATGGACATGAGTTTGAGTAAACTCTGGGAGTTGGTGATGGACAGGGAGATCTGGCATGCTGCAGTCCATGGTGTCGTAAAGAGTCAGACATGACTGAGCGACTGAACTGAACTGAACTGAGGACCTTTACTTATACTCCTAGTTTGCTAAGAGTTTTTAGAATAAATTAAATTTTATCTTTTGTTGTTGTTGTTGTTGTTGTTGTTGTTGTAATTGAAAGAACACAATGGTTTTTCTCCTTTTTTAATTTTTATTTTGCTGAGGAGGTGAATTGTAATGATTGGTTTTCAAATGTTAAATCAAACTTGCATTTTTGGAAAAAAATTCACTTTGTCAAGATATGTTATTCTTTTAATTTAGTGTTGGATTCAATGTTCTAATATTTCATTAATAAAGACTTTTGCTTTTATGTTATGAGAGAGATTACCTTCTTAAATTTATTCATTGGATCCTTCATTTTATATTTATTATTTTTAGTTATAAAAATGTTATTTTCTTTCAAATCTATCTCCTTTCATATTGTTACAATTTTCAACTTCAGTTCAGTCACTCAGCCATGTCCGACTCTTTGAGACTCCATTAACCTCAGCACGCCAGGCCTCCTTATCCATCACCAACTCCTGGAGTCCACCCAAACTCATGTCCATCGAGTCGGTGATGCCATCCATCCATCTCATCCTCTGTCGTCCCCTTCTCCTCCTGCCCCCAATCCTTCCCAGGATCAGGGTCTTTTCCAGTGGGTCAACTCTTCACATGAGGTGGCCAAAGTATTGGAGTTTCAGCTTCAACATCAATCCTTCCAATGAACACCCAGGTCTGATCTCCTTTAGGATGGACTGGTTGGATCTCCTTGCAGTCCAAGGCACTCTCAAGAGTCTTTTCCAACGCCCCAGTTCAAAAGCATCAATTCTTCAACACTCAGCTTTCTCTATAGTCCACCTCTCACATCCATACATGACTACTGGAAAAACCATAGCCTTGACTAGACGGACCTTTGCTGGCAAATTAATGTCTCTGCTTTTTAATATGCTGACTAAGTTGGTCATAACTTTCCTTCCAAGGAGTAAGTGTCTTTTGATTTCATGACTGCAATCACCATCTGCAGTGATTTTGAACCCTCCAAAAATAAAGTCTGGCACTGTTTCCACTGTTTCCCCATCTATTTGCCATGAAGTGATGGGACCAGATGCCATGATCTTAGTTTTCTGAATGTTGAGTTTTAAGCCAACTTTTTCACTCTCCTCTTTCACTTTCATCAAGAGGCTTTTGAGTTCCTCTTCACTTTCTGCCATAAGGGTGGTGTCATCTGCATATCTGAGGTGATTGATATTTTTCCCAGCAATTTTCAACTTACTTCCTTTATTAAACTATGTGAGGTGTAACTCTAATATTTGAGCCCCTGTTACTCTGTTTATTTTGTTTTTGCTTTTTTCAGTTTTCATTTATATAGTCTCTCTTTCTCTGTCTCTTTTTAAATTAGAGATACGATGTCAGGGAGATATGGTTTCAAATCCTCCTGATTTTGCCTTTTACTCACTGTGTGATTATGAATAATCAACAAAATAATGTTCCTGAGGTAATATGTGAATAAAAGCACTTTTTCTGTGGTACTGAAGTGAATAATAATTTAGATAACTATAAGAGTGGCGAATAATCTTTTTCTTTAGTCTTTCTTGACTGATTTGTTCCTTTTACAATTTTATTTCTCTTTTTGTAATGTTTCATTTCTGTAGAAGGCAGGACAAGAAATATTTTCCCTTTCTATCTCATTTCTATTTATTTTAATATTTTAAGTCAGATATGATGACTCCCTTCTTTCAAAATAAATTTTAAATATTATGGCTTTTGTTAGGGGCAAATACTGATAAAAAATAATAGCTAATTCTGAGAACCTTAGTGATGGAAACACTATACACAATTTTCATGTATCCTTACAGAATTCATATGAGGTAGGTGCTAACAACATTCACAGTTTATGGATGGAAAGCAATATAAAGTACCTTGCATAAGGTCATGAAGCCAGAATCTAAGCCCAAGGAATCTGACTCCAGTCCAGGTAACACACTTGCCTGCTTCTCCTTTGTTTCTCACCTATGCATTTTGATTAAGAGGCAGTTATATATTATATTGATTGAAACACAGACTCTGCAGTCACATTGCCTTAGTTTGAAACTTACGTCTGTACTTATGGGCTTCCCAGGTGGCACTAGTGATATAGAACCCACCTGCCAATGCAGAAGATGTAAGAGTTGTGGGTTCAATCCCTGGATCAGGAAGATTCTTGGAGAAGGGCTTGGCAACCCACTCCAGTATTATTGCCTGAAGAATCTCATGGGCAGAAGAGCCTTACAGTGTGAGACATCAATCAAGTTGCTGAAAACTGAGTTTTGTCATATATAGAAATTTGTATTAAGGTCTGGGCTAAGTCATAGGTCATTCATGTAATCTTAGCTCCTGTAGGCTTGATCATTTTGATTGTGTAACTGACACTGTATTTGGAAATTTTTTTGTAGTAATGATTTGAGGATTAGATCAGGGTCATAATCCTACATGGAATACTCATCTTTTCTTCTGCTAAGTATCTGGCGACACTAGCAATCTGAGATTAATTTAATCAACTCCCAGGCATTTTTTAAAATTTATTTTTAATTGGAGGATAATTGCTTTATAATATTGTCTTAGTTTCTGCCATGAATCAATATGAATCGGTCATAGGTATACATATGTCCTCTCCCTCTTGGACTCCCTTCCTAGGCACTGAGAATATTTGAAGCTTTTCTTCAAAGTTTCTGTGAGCCTATCTAGTTCTATTTCCAGGTCTCTCTTTCACTAGGTTGCAGCCTTTCAGAGTCCTCATCCACAGTGTTAGAATTACTATGACTTCCATTTTTTGAACCCTGAACTTCAAAGATTTATTCCCTGCCCCAAGATGTTTTCAGAAGTGCTTCTCACATTCTCAGCATGTCAGACACTACCAGCAGAAAAGATGCTCCAAGTGCCGTCTTTAGATTTCTACCTTTAAAATGTCTTCATTTTTATTAGTGCTTAAAGATATTTATATACCTTTATATCTTTCTATCAGATTGTTATAGTTGTCCTTGGTAAGAAGATTGATCAAATTGTTTAATCTACTATTAAAAAGCAAATGATTTTCACATTTAGGTTTAAGTGATTAATAATTCTTTGAATGCCAATTTTCTCATTTTTTCATTTTACTTAACTTTATCTTCTACAATGAATAGGTATTGCCTGTGCAATAAGACATATTCATTTAAAAATATAAATTGTAAAATATCAAGATGGGAGAGAACGTGTTTGATAGTAAGTCATATGAAAGTCATGGAAGAAAATCTAACATGAAATCACAGAATTCATGAATCATAGGCAATATAAAAAACTATGGCCAGATTTACCTGCTCCCCATATACTGCAGTATGCTGGTCTTAGGAGTACTCAGTTTAACTCAACCAAAAATAGTTTTAGTGTTGTACTGATGGATTGTGATGTATTCAGAAGAGAACAGAGAACTCTTGCATTTCCAACTGCAACAAGGATGAGTTGGATAAATGAAAAATTTACTGAGACAATATATGATAGTGAAAAAATATGATAACTATCTTCAAATATGTGAAAATATATTATGCTGGAGAAAGAGTTTATTTAGAGCATGTTGCTTTAAAATGCAAAAATATGGGGAGTTAAATGAAAATAGGAAGGGAAGTTTTCCAAATAATTAGAAAGTTTACCAATGATGCATAGTATAGAGAACTTTGCAAAACAACATTACCTATCATTAGAAGATTTGAACCAATGGATAGATAGCTACTTCTCAAACTTCCCTTTACAAATCTAAAATATTGTAAAACTTCATGTTTCTAGGGTTGTTCTAGCAACAGCATGTGGGTTGTAATATAGGGGTAAGAGTTTAAGATCAAATAGATTAGGCAATATAAAAACTAAATTATGTCTTACTTGGGCATGATTGTTGACAGTGGATATAGCAAAGGCACAGAAACAAGAAGGATTCCTTGAAAAATTATCAAATCATTTTGTAGTCTACAATATGTGGAAGAGAGTAGAATAATCAAATAATTCTAGGAAAAATGTAGGAATAAGTGGAATGAATAATGTAAAAAATCACATTATAAATTATAAAATATAACTTATTACATAAGTTTTTATATAAATTTTCACTTCCTGATTCTACAACTACTTCTTTTCTTGAGAAGCAGTCATTTGCTCTATAAAATTTTCTACCTCTATATCTGTCCTGCTGAAAAATTACA
The DNA here is from genome assembly GCA_006410635.1 of Cephalophus harveyi. Classification (NCBI taxonomy): domain Eukaryota; kingdom Metazoa; phylum Chordata; class Mammalia; order Artiodactyla; family Bovidae; genus Cephalophus; species Cephalophus harveyi. The sequence continues at coordinate 420,643 of SJYT01067174.1, read as the reverse complement.
ACAACCCATGTGTGAATAATAGAAATTTTTCACTTTTTCTGGCTAATTCAATTTTTAGCTTTCCCAATTTAAAGGAAGTTCAGGCTCATTATCCATCCTGCAAAGGTAGATTTTGCTGATATAATAATATTACTTTAGTATGGCAATTTTTAAAAAATGTGTAATAATTCTTATGTCTGATAAACATAATTATTTTTCATTATCTCTCTATTATTTGCATAACTGTATACAACAGCTTTGAGTTATACCAAGAAACAAGGTCATTTAACCTTATATGGTTTTCTTTATGTGGTTTTGGTAAACAGAATAATAGATAACCCAAATATCTAAATCTTAATCACCAGAAACTGAATTTTCATCAAAAACTGAATTTACCTTACTTGGCCAAGGGAACTATACATGTGATTAAATTAAGAACCCCAGTGTAGAGAGATTGTCCTGGATTATCCCTGCCAAGTCTAATCAAGTGAGTCCTTAAAAGCAAAGAACCTTTCCAGACTAGAGTCAGAGAGAGAGGTAACTACCAAGGAGTAGTTTTGAAGATGGAGAAAGTGGGCATGAGCCAAGGAATATATGTGGCCTTAGAAAGCAATACAGAACTGCCAACACCTTGAGTTTAGCCCAGTGAGATCTACATCAGATTTCTGACCTACAGAAATATAAAACAACAAGTCTAAATTATTTCAAACTACTAAGGAGAAGGCAATGGCACCCCACTCCAGTACTCTTGCCTGGAAAATCCCATGGACGGAGGAGCCTGGTGTGCTGCAGTCCATGGGGTCGCTAAGAGTTGGACGCGACTCAGTGACTTCACTTTCACTTTTCATTTTCATGCATTGGAGAAGGAAATGACAACCCACTCCAGTGTTCTTGCCTGGAGAATCCCAGGGATGGCGGAGCCTGGTGGGCTGCCATCTATGGGGTCGCATAGAGTCAGACACGACTGAAGCAACTTAGCAGCAGCAGCAGCAAGCTGGTAGCCACAGCAGCCATAGAAAACTAATATTACCAAGTTCTTATGGTTGGTACAACCATAGATTTTATTACTATATTTATTACTATAAATAAATGATTTTATCCATCTTATTAGTTTGGGGTGTAGGCAGAAAAAAATACTGAGTCCAGTTACTGCTGACTTGAACAGAGAAAGTTTCATTTTTCTCGTGTAACAAGAAATCCAGAGTTAGGCAGCCCAAGGCAGGTACTACTGTTCAAGTGTGTCATACTGACCCAGACTCATTTGAGCTTCTTGCTCTGTTATTCTTAGCAGATGTTTTTCATTCTTATTGTTGTAAGATAGCTCCACTCATCCTCATGCTAAGAAGGAAGAAGATGAAGATATGAGTGAGCAGACAGCAAAATGACATCTTTGCAAAGCTTTTCCAGAAGGCCCATTCAGCCTTTTTGGATTTATGTCATTGCCCAGATAAGTTCATATTGGCTATGCTAAGTGGTAAGGTAGAACTTGGAATTCTTAGCCAGATACATTGCTACTCTGAACAAATTTGGGATACTGTTAGTAAAGAACATGTAGAGTGGATTAGAACTCATCATTGTCTTTTATTTGTATTGCTACATATTTTAGGCAGTGCAGAGCCTACTGCTGGAATCAAAAGGGCATTCTGGTACTGTAAAAAAGCAACTATGACCAAATTTATAAAGGGTTGGAACACACAGTTCTGATTCAGAGACATGGATTATAGTAATTAAGAGGTAGAGAAGAATTACTATGAAAAGAGATTTATGATTAAGAAGATTTCTTCATCAGCATATTCATCTAGCCAGCCTCTATTTTATCCTTCCATTTATTCTTCCTGGCTTGTCATCATAGAAATATTCTAAGAATCAAGTTTAAGACTTGTCTTTCTGTTATTCTCTATGAAAGGCTTCTACTAATAATATCAAATACCTAGAGTTTGTTTTTTTTAGTATATTGCTAAACTAAAAGCCTCTTGATGAAAGTGAAAGAGGAGAGTGAAAAAGTTGGCTTAAAGCTCAACATTCAGAAAACAAAGATCATGGCATCTGGTCCATCACTTCATGGGAAATAGATGGGGAAACAGTGGAAACAGTGTCAGACTTTATTTTTTTGGGCTCCAAAATCACTGCAGATGGTGACTGCAGCCATGAAATTAAAAGACGCTTACTCCTTGGAAGAAAAGTTATGACCAACCTAGATAGCATATTCAAAAGCAGAGACATTACTTTGCCGACTAAGGTCCGTCTTTAAAGCTCAACATTCAGAAAACGAAGATCATGGCATCTGGTTCATCACTTCATGGGAAATAGATGGGGAAACAGTGGAAACAGTGTCAGACTTTATTTTTTTGGGCTCCAAAATCACTGCAGGTGGTGACTGCAGTCATGAAATTAAAAGACGATTACTCATTGGAAGGTAAGTTATGACCAATCTAGATAGCATATTAAAAACAGACATTACTTTGCCAACAAAAGTTCATCTAGTCAAGGCTATGGTTTTTCCAGTGGTCATGTATGGATGTGAGAGTTGGACTGTGAAGAAAGCTGAGCGCCAAAGAATTGATGCTTTTGAACTGTGGTGTTGGAGAAGACTCTTGAGAGTCCCTTGGCCTGCAAGGGGATCTAAGCAGTCCATCCTAAAGGAGATCAGTCCTGAGTGTTCATTGGAAGGACTGATGCTAAAGCTGAAACTCCAATACTTTGGCCACCTCATGCGAAGAGTTGACTCATTGGAAAAGACCCTGATGCTGGGAGGGATTGGGGGCAGGAGGAGAAGGGGACAACAGAGGATGAGATGGCTGGATGGCATCACCAACTCGATGCACATGAGTTTGGGTGAACTCCAGGAGTTGGTGATGGACAGGGAGGCCTGGTGTGCTGCGATTCATGGGGTCGCAAAGAGTCAGACACAACTGAGTGACTAAACTGAACTGAATACTAGTAACTTGGCAGATATTTTATTCAGAGATAAGAAAAAAGGTAAAATAAACATCAACCCAATTGTATTCCAATTAAATCTAAATTCTGAATTGTGGGATTGGATGAAAGAGTACTTATTCTCTTCTTCCCCTAAGATGGGTTTTATACTTCATGGCAAAACCTGAAGTTGTGAACAAGTTCTGTACTTATCTATTTAGTATTAAGACTAGAACTCCCAGTCACTAGTTAAGAGCTTGTTTTACCTCAATTACTTCCCAAATCAAAGTTTACAGTTTAGTTTTACCATTCTATTAAGAAATGAGGGTATAAGTTCCATATATTGAGGTAGTGGAAGCATCTGGCTAAACCATGTCATCCTACCATTCTGTTGACATGGTGAAATAGAACTTTTGACAAACAAAAGAACGATAGCTATTATGCTCTCGAGATTAGCTTTAATAGGTCATCCCAAGATACCCCTCCTCATAAGGCTCAAAGTAACCCTTATCTCTAATGTTTGATTATTTTACAAGGAGAATGCATGCTAGAATTATCTGCTTGAGTTAAAATTTTAACCAAATGACTCACATATTCAACTTCCCAATATTATTAAGAATAATTAGGATGCTGGGGGTAGCTTCCTCAGTTCAGTTCAGTCGCTCAGTCGTGTCCGACTCTTTGCGACCCCATGAATCGCAGCACGCCAGGCCTCCCTGTTCATCACCATCTCTCGGAGATCACTCAGACTCACATCCATCGAGTCAGTGATGTCATCCAGCCATCTCATCCTCGGTCGTCCCCTTCTTCTCCTGCCCCCAGTCCCTCCCAGCATCAGA
>SJYT01067174.1:313334-416204 GCA_006410635.1 Cephalophus harveyi | reverse complement strand
TGGGTCGTGAAGATCTTTTTTGTACAGTTCTTCTGTGTATTCTTGCCACCTCTTCTTAATATCTTCTGCTTCTGTTAGGTCCATACCATTCCTGTCCTTTATCGAGCCCATCCTTGTATGAAATGTTCCCTTGGTATCTCTAATTTTCTTGAAGAGATCTCTAGTCTTTCCCATTCTGTTCTTTTCCTCTATTTCTTTGCATTGATCGCTGAAGAAGGCTTTCTTATCTCTTCATATGATTACAATTTGGTAACATTTTCCCTGACCTTGAGTAGGCAGACACCAAATAGCTATCAGATGGATGAACTAGGAGGTATTCTGGCAGAGAGGTCAGTTGTATGAGCTGTGGAGTCAGCCTAGCAAAGTGAAACCTGACACTTCTTCCTATCTTGGGAAGTTCTTAAACTCTCTAGGCATCAGTTTCTGAATCTGTAAAACGGGAATAAGAGTAGTACCTGTCTTAAGAGTGGTGGGAGAAAGGTATGAACAAATACCACAGAGCTCCTAGAAGAGCACCTAGCACATCTATCTACCTTTGATGTTGCTTGTTCCACACAGCAGTGTTTCAGTAACACGACAGTTGGCAGTGTTTTCTCTTAGCGGCTTATGTAAAATAATAGTACAGCTTACACCGAAGGTGTAAGACATCCTAGATTTGATGAAATTCACCATTTTAGGCCTTGAGCTAAGAGCCATTCTACACCCACAGAACCAAACAGCTTCAAGTCATTGTTGCATGGAAAGATAGTGATCAAAATGTTTGTACAAATATAACCCCATTATTGTTCTATAGTCTTCTTGGTGGTCCACTTATAATTGGTTATACATTATATATGGATGCTGGACAGAGTATAATCAAAATGTAGCAATCATTAAAAAAAATTCCAAAACCTGTTCAGTGCCAAATCTTAATCAAAAAGCAACAATCATTTTGAAAAAAAATCCTAACAATCTGTTCAGTGCCAAATCTTATCACCATAATTATTTTTGTAGTTCTTGGTTAACCTCTCTACCTATTCTATACACCAACTGGGGGAAGTATGCGTACCTTAGAGAAACCCAAATGATTTCATATGCTATGGAATAAGATCATACTTCCCACAGGCAATGAGCTAAATCCCCTGAAGTATTAGTTATCTGATAAGCTTTGCCAAAGAAAGAGAGCATTAAAACCCAACATTTAACTCTTTCAGGATAGGTCCATTGCTTTGAGAATCGTCTATTTTTTACCTGTGGTTCCAGAAGTATAAATATATAAGGCAGGAGTGGAAAAGGTAACTTCCGACCTCCAGGATTCTGGGACAGGTTCACTTGACACTTCATCCACTTTGTCTAAGAAAGAGTTGACCCCATCTGTGTTAGAAGTTCTGCTCACATAATAGACAGCCACATCATCTTTCTTCAAGCTCGGCAGCACCTCTTCAACAGCGGCTTGTAGTTCTTAATTTAATAAGAGAAAAAAATCCAAACAAACTAAATTAGTCCATTCAAGCTCTATTAGTGCAATACATTTTGTAGTGATTTTGTTTCCACTAAGTGTTGTTAAAACATGTAGACACAGTAATGTTTATAGTTATGTATTTTTAACATGGAATTTACCACATCTGAAAACATCACAAGATCCCAATATTTAAGGGAAGGCTGGGTTTTGATGGTTTAAAAGCGACAGATGATTGAAATCTGTACATTACATGGCAAGTGCAAACAAACTACATAAGGGTAAAAACCAAGATTATATGTGCATGACTTATATGCATATCTGATATATATATCTCAAAACACTCCAGAAATGAATTTAGTTATTCCCAATGTATGTCCCACAGGACCAGAGATTTTAAAAAAAGAAAATTTTAAGGAAAAAGAGAAATGAAAAGAAGGGAACCATGCTACTGAAAGGATAATAGAAGCTAACTTTATGTAACACATTTTTAAAATATCAGCAACAAGTAGTTCTACTAGGAAGGTTCAGCTGATCTGAGACATTAAGCTCCAAATTTCATAAGCACATTATCCGACCTGAAAAAAAAGGACTGATTAGCATGTTTTTCAAACTCTGAGTCACAGTACACCAGTGGATTGTTAAAATCATTTAAAGTGATGATTATTCTAAAAAATAAAATAGAAAGTATATTATACATAGGAAGAGGTAAGTATTCTTTTTTTTTTTTTTTGAGTTTCAGCTATGTGAGTGTATGAGTGCTGAGCTACACACAAATGTAGTTTTTATAGGGGCCAAGGTAAAACATTTTAAAGGCATTGATGTAATGGGTAAACCACATTTCAGGCTTGTTATTTGAATTTTTGTACCATTTAAAATTTTATTTTAAATTTTAAATCATAAGATGAAATGCTCTTTAAGCTTCTTTGTCTTGAATTGTGATAACTGAAGTGAACAGGCTTATTCTTAATAGGAAGGTGACTCAATATCCCAGGGAATTACCTTAGGGAGGCTATATCTGATTCATATTACAAGCTTTGTTTTTCAGATATTTACGTATGATGTCTCCATTAAGACATGAGATAGCATCTGGATAGATGCTTTGAAAAAGTTAAAAAGTTTTTTAAACAAAGCAGTCATGCACCTGATAAATATAAATGAAATAGTACAAAAGAGTTTATAATGCAAGTCAGTACGCCCTTATCTCACAAATAAACCTGCTGCCTGGAGGCAAGGACTTTTAGGGCTTTTTTTTAGCTGTTTCTTCTAGCAGTCACTTCTTCATCACCAAATTACATACTTTTCCTGCTACCTCGTGACTTACCATTTTTGAAATTCACCCCCATTCCCCCCTTGTTCATCCCCAACAGTTATTATTTTCACTTTATGTTGTCAGGGTTAATGGTATTTTTTATCTATTCTGAGACTATAATTCTGTCTTTCTAGCTTTGTCTATGTGTTGACTCTAGATTCTAGAACAAATGATCAGGATTGACAAGATTATGACAATGTAATTATTTCAAATATGACTGTAGAGCCAAGTAACATACTATAATCATCTTTCCTTTCTTGAACAGTTTTCTCCTGGAGTGTCTACTGGCTATCATTCCTTAATGTACTATTTGTCTCAGTTCTTTTTTAACCTCCATCAGATCAGCTTATTCTTTTGATGCTCTCTTCTCCTCTTTCATTTTGAATGGTTGCTCTCTAGTTCTTCAGTATTTCGAGAAGATCATCAGAAATATTACTGTTGTAAAAACGGTAACTGGCTTGCTAAGGTCCCTTGCCAGTGCCGTGGCTCAGATTCTCATTATTTCATACCGAAATTGTCACAATAGCTTCCTGACCGATCTCCTTGCCTCTAACCTCTCCCTGCTTTCAGTATCAGTGACACCACTGCCCGACCTCTTGTTCCTGCCTTGTTTAAAATCCTTCAGTGGCTGCTTATCCCTTGTGATAGAATCTTTCTAATGCAGTGGATGGTTCTAAGGTTCTTCTCAGCCTACATCCCTTGCCCCGATTTTTCTGATGTCATCTTCTTAACTACCCTTGTCCCCTTTCCTCTAACCACACTGATTTATCTGAAGTGAATGGAGCCATAATTCTCACATCTTACCACATTTGTCCAGGTGGTTTCATCTGCTTGGAACGCCCTCCTGCCTCCAGCCCCTGGTCACTGGAAAAACTTCTGTTCATCTTTCGAAACAGTCTCATTGCATTTAACTCTGTGGTCCTCCCACAGGAGTTTGCATTATACAGTTAGCAGTGTGTTTAGTATGTAGTGTGACACGCTTCACTTCTTTTTCTCCTCTATTTGGCAGTGAAAACTTTGAGGTGAAGGGATTATAACTTGATCATCTTGGCCCTGCCATAAGTGCTTAACAAGTGTTTACAGCTGAAAGAATCTACACAAAGTATTATATTAGCCACTGGGGAAGAGACAGAGGAATAAGCGAAAGCTGTTGACGTTCAAGGATTTAGATATTGCAATACTGTGAGTTGATAAATCTCCAGTCAAATGCAAAATTAAATCATTTTTGTGATAGAGGTACGTCTTGCATCCAAGTAAAGGACACGAAAGTAAGTTAAAAACAAAACAAAACTACTATTGCTACTTAAAGAATTAAGAAATCTCTCTCCTTCCTCTTCTACCTGAGACTGAGCCTATTTAGTTAAATAGTGTGTTCATAAATTATCTGGATTATTTCTTATTCCTCTCCTCTCTCTCTCCCAACAGTTATTTGACATCTATTTAAAGTGTGTCTCCTGTATGCACGGTTCTCAGCACTGGAAGCAACAGTGTGTACAGCAGATACTGTTTTCACAGAGCCCAGGTCTAAGTTAGTTAGTTAAGTCGCTCAGTCGTGTCCAACTCTTTGGACCCCATGGACTGTAGCCCACCAGGCTCCTCCGTCCATAGGATTCTCCAGACAAGAATACTGGAGTGGGTTGCCATTTCCTTCTCCAGGGGATCTTCCCAACCCAGGGATCGAACCCAGGTCTCCTGTATCAGAGGCAGACGCTTTAACCTCTGAGCCACCAGGGAAGAAATAATCCATTAAAATAAGGTGTCATAGGTGGTGTTTTGGAAGCACGGAGGAGGGGCACGAAAACAACCCAGAGGAAGTGTTATCTCAACTGAGACCTGAAGGGTGAGTAGGAGTTGGCGAGATGAAGACCCACTGAGATGGACTGAGCCTGTTTGTAGCCAAGGGACAGCTTATGTAAAGACCTACAGGCAAACAAGTCAGTTTTAGTCACTCAGTCGAGTCTGACTCTTTGTGACCCCAATGGACTATAGCCTGTCAGGCTCCTCTGTCATGGGATTCCCCAGGCAAGAATACTGGAGTGCATAGTCATTCCCTTCTCCAGGGGATCTTTCTGACCCAGCAATCGAAACTGAGTCTCCCGTGCTGCAGACAGATTCTTTACTGTCTGAGCCACCAGGGAAGCCCAGAGGCAAAGAGCAGGATGCCAGAGCAGGTCAAAGAGGCGAAAGCTGACTGCAAGGTAGAATGAGAGGGGAAAATGTTGGAAGAAGAAACTGGATGTAGGTGGGGACCAGGTCTCTGGCTTACATCAGGTACATGGGTTGGAGAAGGCAAGGACCAGAGGTAGGGAGGCCATTTGGTAGATTAAACTTTGCATTAATGTAGCCACAGAGCCTAGAGAGAAGTAGATGCATTTAAGAGATGTTTGGGAGGTAGAACAGACAAGATTTGATAAGTCTTGATGAGAGAAAAATTATAAGTCAAAAGAGACTTTAATTCTTTCTGTAATTTTTTGAAAGTAGATGTATGCAGGCATTAGTGATATATCCAAAATTAGTAGTTTCTTATATAATTTATAATTATTATATAAAATAATAATGGTAATAATAAAATAAACAGCCAACTCATTGGAAAAGACCCGGATGCTGGAAAAGATTGAAGGCAAAAGGAGAAGAGGGCAGCAGAGGATGAGATGGTTGGAGAGCATCACCTGATTCAATGGACATGAACTTGGACAAACTCCAGGAGATAGTGAGGGTCAGGGCAGCCTGGTATGCTTCAGTCCATGTAACAACTTAGTGACTGAACAACAACAACAGAATAATAAAGGTAAAAGGAAATGCAATTAAGCAGGTATCATGCTTGATCACAGTTCAAGTAATTTGGATAATTGGGGCTTCCGTTCCCTCATGTTTCCACTTGGCCCTCTGCATGCTTTTGGTTTATAATCCCTGACCTTTCACAGAGGTCATCTTATCTGAAGGGAAGGCCATTGCCCCTGCCCAGCACAGTTTCTTTATCTGACCTCTTCGCTGTTGGTGTAGAATTTACGTTTGGATATTGACCTCCCAATCATATCAAGGCATACCTCACATGTCCTATACTGACCTTTACTTTACCTACCTGATAAGTCCCTGATGCTGGAAAAGATTGGGGGCAGGAGGAGAAGGGGGCGTCAGAGGATGAGATGGTTGGATGGCATCATGGATTCAGTGGACATGAGTTTGAACAAACTCAGGGAGATAGTGAAGGACAGGGAAGCCTGGTGTACTGCAGTCCATGGGGTGCCAAAGAGTCAGACACAACTTTAAGACTGAACAACATATGTCCTATGGTAGCAGACATTTTCCCTTTAAACTAAAGATGCAATATTTATATAAACATATCTATACATACATATATAAACTGAGATTGGAAGGGAAATTCTGGATGTGAATGCAACTCATTAACTGTATATTTAATATTTAATGTCTTTTCTTAAATCTGTTATAAATAGGACTGGTCCCCATGTTTTCTGCTTCACACATGAATTTTTTGGGTAATTATGACTATAAATCTGCTTACTGAAGATTAAGTGAAAAGTGAAAGTGTCAATTGCTCAGTTGTGTCCATGTGCCCATATCGTTGCGTCTTTCTGTGCCCATGGACTGTAGCCCACCAGGCTCCTCTGTCTATGGAATTTCCCAAGCAAGCACACTGGAGTGGGTAGCCATTCCCTTCTCCAGGGAATCTTCCCAACCCAGGGGTCAAACCTGAGTCTCCTGCGTTGCAGGCAGATTCTTTACCATCTGAGTCACCAGGGAAACCCACTTAAGATAGACGTGGCAATCAACAAGGACACATAAGATCAAATAATTCTACTTGACACAGATTGAGCTCCCTAGAATTCTGAGATTTTTGTGTAGGGGTCCTCTTGGGAATGATGCCTGCGGGGCTGCAATGAAGGTAGACTGGATGGAGGAAGAGATTGTGCTTCGATGCAGCCGAGCAGTGGCCTCCCTCAATTGATCCTACGGGGACTCTGGGCCCGGGATGGCCCTTCAGGCTGTCCCAGATGAAACAAAGTGGGTTCTACCTCTGTGCCTGCCCACCAACCAGCCACTGGATGCAGATTGGGGCAGTAGTGTTTGACCTTGGGCAAAGCGGCTTTCTTCAACCAAAGGCAAGTCTTGGAATGGTTCTTGGCTGATAGCTGGCAGTTGCCAATGCCTCCAGCAGCAGAGGAAGGAGTACCTCAGTCCTGAGGTGGGGAACTGGGCAGCGCATCACAGCATCCACCACACCTTTCATTCTTACTAAAAATTTAAAAATTAAAAATTTACAAATTTCTTTTGTGGAGGACAGTTTGTATAGTAGCTTTACATACATCACCTCACATAATTTTCAGAACAATCCTGTGTTATAGACGATGGTAACCTTGTTTCTACAAATGAGGACAGAAGCTCAGTGAGGCTCTATGTGGATCATTACATACAAAATGAAAAGAATTATATCGGGCTTCAAGGATTACCACTTTCTTGTACTAGTGATTCAAGTTCAAGTTTCGGTAAAGGACCTTGAAATTTTGGAAGACACTGTCTACCTGACATGCTCAGTGCTCGTGAAAGCATTCGGATCTGCCTTTCAATAGTAATATGGATCCTCTCTTATTTGTCTTTCTGATGAAGAGAATAACCTCAAGTTTTATGAAAAGCATGAGTATGAGAAGTAGTATTCACAGAAAGTTGCCTGCACCTGAATGGTGTACAGTAGATCTGTCCTTTCTTCATTAGCCTGAGCTGAAATCATGGATGGGTGTAGAACCCCAGAGGGCCCCCTTGGTGGCTCAGATGATAAAGAATCTGCTTGTAATGTAGGAGACAAGAGTCAGATACAATTGAGTGACTAACACTTTCACTTTCACTTATAGAACCTCAGAGAAAGCAGTACACATTTGGATGATGGAAAAGTCAACTGATTATAAAATCTGTACTCCTTAAGATCCATTTTATAGAAAAGAAAAAAAGCAGGTTAGCATATGAAGTTTCCTCTCCCACTTACAACTTTTTTTTTTTTTTAAAGAAGGTCAGAAGAGAAATTTCTGAGGACACAGGCCCATTCCTTGAAAGCAGGGAGAGAGCATGGGTGGTGAGCTGAATCAATCTTCATCACCAAAGTGGCAAAATGCTACTGGCCAAACCCACTGCTTTTAAATAGGAAAAGCATTCAATCTAGTAGCTTGTTTTGCTATTAGATTGCCTCATGGAGCGAGTAACTAACCAAGTTAGTTACATAAAATACCCCAGAAATGTTTACAATAAAGTAAGATTTGAAAAGAAGGCAGTGAAAAGAAATGGTTTTGATCAGAATTTCAGGATGATGTGAACTGGTTGGCAGATGAACAAATCAGGATTGAAGACTTTCCTTCAGTCAGAAAGGCAACTGAAACAAACTGGTTCTAACACAGATCATGGAGACAGTCTGAAAATGTTTTAAAAATACAGTTTGTAACTGTGATTTCTCATTTCTATTGGCAGTTTGGAATTATAGTGATTAATAATCTAGCATATGGTCTGTACATCAACACAATGTCATAGAACACCCTTCAGATGGAGGCATGCATAACCTCCCCTAGGGCATCCTTGGTGGCTCAGATGGTAAAGAATCTTTTTGTAATGCAGGAGACCTGGGTTTAATCCCTGAGTCAGGAAGATCCCCTGGAGAAGGGCATGGCAACCCACTCTGGTATTCTTGCCGGAAAATCCCAAAGACAGAGGAGCCTGACAGGCTACAGCCTATGGGGCTACAGCCCATGAGTTCTCAAAGAGACACAACTGAATGACACTTTCACTTTTCGCACACCCTCACCTTCCCTCCACAATGCAAATCACCCTGAGGTCAGAAAGACCTTTAATCAAGGCTAAGTCCCTCAGGAGTAAAGAAATTTTTAGCAGGGAGATACACGCTCATCTCATATTTATACAGTTACATAATTTCTTAACATTATTTTTCACTTCTCTCAGTTAAAGTTCTTGGTCAAAGTATCTTGCTTTCTAATTAGCCCTAGAATCAAAGGTAATTCCTTGTCAGAGATTACCAGATCATACCAGGCCCTATATAATCATTTGATATCCATAAGCAAACAAGTCACCTATCTACCACCTGTGTACTTCCCGGTTTCTCAGAGGCTGTGGGAGGTCTTTTTCAAACACTGGCTGCTTACATTCATTATGCAGTATAATTTGAACTCTATCCTTCTTCCTAATTCAATAACATTCACTGCGGATTTAGAATTTATTTTGTCTTTACCCCTTCACTCTGTTCTTATTGCTAAAGAAAATAAACTGATAAACATTTTCATACATGCCAGCAATGTGCTGGTTTGTTTTTGAATGGAGATGTACAATTGTCCTCCCTTGCAAGCTTTAGTTATGAACAGGTCAAGAAGAAAAATTTTACAGAACGTCTTTAAGCGAGCTCTGTCTTCAGACCGTGGGCTACTTGGCTGGGATCCTAGCTCTTGAATACCCTCCTCATTTGTTGTATGGGTTTCTGTGCCGTTCCATCCTGGGCACAGACTCTCCCCAGCAGCCCATTCTGTGCCCATCACCAGCTCTCTCTCTGGCAGTGAGTCCTGGAGAGAGAGTTTCTCCTGTAGCCCTCTGCCAGAAGAAAACTGGGAGGCAAAATAAGTCTGTGATATAAAAAAGAACGAAATGATGCCATTTGCAGCCACATAGATGGACCTAGAGAGCATCATACTGAGTGAAGTAAGTCAGAGGAGAAATATTGTGACATCGCTCATATGTGGAACCTAAAAAGCTGATACAAATGAACTTTCTTATAGAGCAGAAACAGACTCACAGACTTAGAAAATGAGCTTATGGTTGCCGGGGCGGAGCGGAAGGATGCGGAGAAGGATGCTATGGAGTTTGGGATGGGCACGAACACACTGCTGTGTTTAAAATGTATAACCGACAAGGATCTGCTGGCACAGGGAACTCCGCTCAGTGTTATGTGGCAGCCTGGATGGGAGGGGGATTTAGGGGAGAAAGGATACATGTACATGTATGGCTGAATCCCTTTGCTGTTCACCTGAAACTATCACAGCATTGCTTGCTGCTGCTGCTAAGTTGCTTCAGTCGTGTCCCACTCTGTGAGACCCCATAGACGGCAGCCCCCTGGCTATATCCCAATACAAAATAAAAAGTTTAAAAAAACCTGTGGTGGATTCATGTCAATGTATGGCAAAGCCAATACAATATTGTCAAGTAATTAGCCTCCAATTAAAAAAAGTATATTTATATTTAAAAAAATTTTTTTTTAAAGTCTGTGGTAGGGAGAGGCTGGGCCTGGGGCATATTGGGTCTAAATGGATTTTCTCAAATCAGGATATATTTGACTGTTTTAACATCATTTTTTTTCATGCCCTCATGACCATCCCAATAGTTCTTAAACTTCAAAGAAGAAAGCTTGTTACAACTAACCAAAATAATGGAACTTTTTTTAAAAAAATGGAACTTATTAATGCCACCAACAAAGGTCTGTCTAGTCAAAGCTATGGTTTTTCCAGTAGTCATGTATGGATGTAAGAGCTGGACTATAAAGAAAACTGAATGCTGAAGAATTGATGCTTTTGAACTGTGGTGTTGGAGAAGACTCTTGAGAGTCCCTTGGACTACAAGGAAATCCAACCAGTCCATCCTAAAGAAGATCAGTCCTGGGTGTTCACTGGAAGGACTGATGCTGAAGCTGAAACTCCAATACTTTGGCCACCTGATGCAAAGAACTGACTCATTGGAAAAGCCCCTGATGCTGGGCAAAACAGAAGGCAGAGGAGAAGGGGACAACCGAGGATGAGATGGTTGGATGGCATCACTGACTCAATGGACATGAGTTTGAGTAAACTCTGGGAGTTGGTGATAGACAGGGAGGCCTGGCGCGCTGCAGTCCATCTGGTCGCAAAGAGTTGGACACGACTGAGTGACTGAACTGAACTGATTAATGCCACAAATATTTACTGAGTGACGACTATGTGCTAGGTATTACTAAGGCATTATTCAAAGATATATGAGAGAACTGTAAGCTGTTGAGACAACTACACTGAAGCAACACACCTAAGTTGCAACACACCTAAGTTCCACCTGGAGCAGCCCAGAAGAGGAATGGAGACAGGCTATATCTATGCCCTGATTCTTGACTGAAGTTTGCACTAGAAAATTATCTCCTTGCATGAATGTGAGGCCACCACTGTTGGCCATTCCTTGGGTTTTCTGAGTCCTATTTTCTCTAAGTAGTTTCCTCAGTAAACAGTTTAAAAATGACTAACATTTAAGTCCAGCCTGCTGTAGTCCTTACATAGTAAAACTCTTTAATAAAGCAATTCATTGTGTTGGTGGTGGTTTAGTCACTAAATCATGTCCTACTCTTGCGACCCTGTGGTCCGAAGCCTGCCAGGCTCCTCTGTCCATGGGATTCTCCAGGCAAGAATACTGGAGTGAGTTGGAGACCTGAGGAAAAATGCCTCTGGGCTCCTCCTGCCTAGAATTCCTGCTCCCCAGTTGCACTTGCCTAGCTCAGTTGTCACGGAGAAGGAAGTGGCAACCCACCCCAGTTCTTGCCTGGAGAGTCCCTTGGGCAGAGGAGCCCGATGGGCTGCTGTTCATGGGGTCACACAGAGACAGTCATGACTGAAGCAACTTAGCAGGAGCAGCAGCTCTGTTATCAATGCCCCCAAGAAACATCATCTTCTATTCTTTTTCCTCTAGAGCATTCTGAAGCCCTCCCAGTATACTTATCACATTCTCCTTGACATTCCAATCACATGTGACTTAGTTCTTCAGCTGGACTGTAAGATCCTTAAACTAATTTAGCTTTTTCTCTCTGCCTCCCACCAGGGCAACTAGCTTGTACCTTGTGGGAAATGTTTCTTGATATGATATCAAATTGTTATACCATCTGCTTTTCTGCATCTAACTTCAAAAGTTTATCTGACAAGAGTTCTCTTTGGTCCTGACACTAGTTTTAGAATGTTCTCCTCTTTTAGAACTTTCAGTGATGCAATACTTTTGAAAGCTATTGGAAACATTTTATCTTATCACATTGGAGGTCAAATTTTATTTTTTACAACCCTGAAAGACCAGGTCAAAGATAATTAGGAACATTTTATAACCTCTCTGGATCTCAATCTTGAAACACAAAGTATCTTTAATTGTTGCCTGGGTGCTAAATCGCTTCAGTCATCTCCAACTCTGTGTTCCCCTATAGACTGCAGCCTGCCAGGCTCTTCTGTCCAAGGGATTCTTCAGACAAGAATACTGGAGTGGGTTGCTGTGTCCTTCTCCAAGGGATCTTTCCAACTCAGGAATCAAACCTAGGTCTCTTATGTCTACCTGCATTGGCAGGTGGGTTCTTTACCCCTAGAGCCACCTGGGAAGCCCATCTTTGTTACTAAAGCCTTATACCCAGTAGTATCAACACTGGGGGTGCTGTGCATGATTGGTTGAGTCATGCAAGGTAGACCTGGCCAGTGAGCTAATGAAGGAGTTATCCTTCCAGGAGATGAGCTAGGTTAGCAACAATCTTAATGTTTGCATAAATGGAAACAAAGCAAATTCACTATTTGGGGGACTCTTTTTTAAAAAAAAAATATTCTATGTTGTATGAAATTAAATATGGCTTCCTGTCTTACCTGTTTTGGGAAACTGCTTGAAAAAATACTAGCCCAACAAATTGGTTTCTATCAACTACAACACTGATGGAGGTTCCAATAGCTGAAGGTAATTTTACCATGTGATTACTTACATTAGAGCCTTCTATGAAGAAGGATCCTGAAATGCACCACACAGAGAAAATCCTGTTCTCTGGGAGATGGGTGTTTCTGATTGATGCGGGGAGGTGTTGTGAGTCTTTGGCTTTCTCTAAGTATAGTAAGTTCTGATGAAAAAAATTGGGCACTGAAATGCCCGACAGGATTGAGCCCTGTTAAGCTTTGTGAAGAGTCCCCCAAATTCATGACAAGGGGATCAATCTTCATCATAAACACTGTGCCAGTCCTTTGCATATGCTCCAGAATTTGACACAGTTGAAACTCAAGAAACCCATGTGCTCTGAGGTTGAAATTTGAAGTAAAGAATCAAACCCTGTTGAATTGTCACCCCTCCAACATTTGTAAAACTTATCTTTATGTCCCATGTTTAGATGGCATAATAGAATATAAAAAAACATCCTAGAAGTGAGACAAAAATAATTGGGTTCTGTCTCCAGCTCTCTCTGACCCTGGGCAATTGATATTACTCCTCTGGGCCTTCGTTCATTCAACTATTAAACAAACAACTATTAAACAAAGTGGGAATTACCAGACTCAAAGCCTATTCCTTAGATGATCTGCTTCCAGATCATCTAGGAGTGGGATGGGGCTAGCTATAAAAATATACTTTCCTGCCTTCCCCACAGTCCTGCTGAATTAGTGATTTTTGGGGGGATGAGGCTCAGGAAATTGTTTTTTAAAATGAGCTCCCCAGGTGAATCTTCTACTCATTAAAGTGACTCTTCTAAACTTTTTACTGCAGTATAACACACTTGTTAAGAGTTATATAAACAACACACTTGTTATATAACACACTTGTTAATCTTAGGATATCTCTAAGATTCTTTCCAGCTTTAAAGAATTTGAAGAATCAGTCCGTTCAACACATTTGCACATGGGCACATTTACTAATCAGCATGCTACTTTGGACTTTGTTATCCCCATGGCTGTAACTGTTTTGGATCAGAGTGCAATTCTGCATGTGGTGTAACAGTCTCAGTGATTTGGAAAAACAGAATGGTTTTCAAATGTGTGGCCTCTCTCAAAGGTCAGTTTACTGTCAGAGTGCTGTAGGTCCCCAGGAAAGTCATTCAAATTTGACCTGAATGTTGGAATTTCATTATACTATCTACGTATGCTGACCAAAGCATAATACTCAGTGACAGAAGACTGTTGCCTGGGCATAAATGGAGATATCTGGTTGTATTTCTGATTTGATTACAGAACCAAACTCCAGTATAGTCATTTAAATTGAAGCTTCTTTGTCAACAAAACTCCCAGGCCTTGACTCCCTCACTAGGGGACCTGGGATAATATGCAGGTAAAAAGTGCTTAAATGCCTCCTGAAGTGGTACCCAGATCACTGTGTTAATAACTTTCCTCTGAATCAACTGGTAAATAGGTTTAAGAGAGTCTTCCAGTTACTAAATAGTGAAGTTGTCTCTCTTCCCAGGCAACTAGAAATTGTTGGGAATTTTCTTCAAAAGCTATCCCTTTCAAATAATGTGTGTGTGTGCGTGTGCATGTGCGTGCTCAGGCACTCAGTTGTGTTCAACTCTTTGTGACCCCACAGACTGTAGCCCACCAGGCTCCTCTGTCCATGGGGTTCTCCAGACAAGAATACTGGAGTGGGTAGCCATGCTCTTCTCCAGGGTATCTTCCCGACCCAGGAGTTGAACCTGAGTCTCTTACCTCTTCAGCATTGGCAGGCGGATTCTTTACCACTATGTCACGTGGGAAGACCTCAGATAATGCCTTTAAAATTACCCCTTTGCTTTTCAGCTTTTATACAAAGCCTTAATTTCTTTTTGGATTATTTATTTTATGTCTGATGGAACAGGTGTGTAGTTTCCTGGCTTCCCAAAATGAATAGACATGTTGACTTACTGTAACTAGACAAACTCCTTAGCGTACTTCAGAGTCCTCAACTATGAAATGAAGGCGGAGAAAAGATGGATGCTTAGTCTGTTCCAGCTCTAACACTTTTCATTTGTGAAGAGAAAGGTAGCATGGTGTAGGGAGAGTCATGAGCTCTGAAACTAGACAGACCTAGGTTGGAATTTTAAGCCTCAGTTTCCTCAGCTGTGTGACAGGGGGTAATGATACATTAATTCTCAGGGTAATAAAAGCATCCAGTATAGAGCTTGGCACAGAAAGAAAGACATTCCAGAAAGGTGAGACTTCCTGGCTCCCTATTTCTCCACATCTTTTGGCCCACACCTGTTTAGGCCTCCTCTTACTGAGAGAGTGAAAAGCAATCCCTGGTCCTTATTTAAGTGTAGGGACAAGCTTCCTGGGATAGGAAACTCAGTCAGCCCTTTGGGTAACAGATTCTTGGATTCTTCCTGACCTGGTCACCACTGGAGCATGAAGTTACCATTTTAGGTCTTGTTGAAAAGTTACAGAAGGCAACTACAGAACCAAAGGTCACTGTTGCTCTAAACGTAATGAGGGCTCACTAGGGCTTGCAGCAGGGGATCAAAGTCTTCTTGGGGATCAGGTGGATTCTCTCTTTCTGCAGTGAGAATCCAGGGAGGCTAACAGAATTTGAGAGCTGGAAGCGGCCTTGAAGACCATTACAGAGGAGGAAACCAAGATATGGAGAGGGAAAGTGACTTTCCCAGGATTATACAGTCAATCAAGGAGCAGAGGGAACAGTCTCTCTGGATCCTCTGGACTTCAGACTCTAGACCCGCTGCATTTTAATGCAGATATTGTCAGCACCAGCTAGGAACTTGAATTCTGGAGGTAGACAGATCTAGTTAATCCCCTTCTCCCAATTCTGTGATCTGGGACATTAAGCTTCACCTCTCTGGCCTGACTGGTCTCATCTACAAAGTCAACCCTATCTGTTTTAAGTATTACCAGCAACACTGTATGTGCGGTGATTCACATAGTATCTGGCTTGATCAGCTTCTACAACGGAAGGTTCTAATGACCACTAATTAGCGTTTGGAGGAAGGGTTGCCATCCCCTCTACATCTCTAGTTCCGATCTGAACCCTCGTCCCCCGCAACGCCTATGCCAGGCTGCCAAGAAGAGAAGGAGCCCAGTGCCAGGGTGAGGTGGTCCCCAGGCTCACCTGGTGAGACCAGTAGAACCTTCGCCCCAGAGCACTGAAAGCAGTGCAACAGGGACTTCCCGCGGATGTTGCAGTTGAGGCACGCCATGGCGCAGCCCAGCTTGATCAGTCCCAGCCACAGCCATATGTAAGCCGGTTCATTGCCCATGAAAATTGCCACGCAGTCTCCCTGCCGCAGGCCGAGGTGGTCGCGCAGCGCCCGAGCCACTTGGTTGCTGCGTCGGTCCGCCTGCGCGTAGGTGAGCGTCTCGTCGCAGAAGAGCAGGAAAGGCTTGTGTGGAGTCTGCTGCACTTTCTCCAGAAAGGCGTAGAGGATGGTGCGCACCGGCCGGCGCTTCCCATTGCTGCGCGCCCGCTGGGCCACGCCGGCTACCCGCAGGAAGTAGCGCAAGTCCTGGAAGAAGTAAGGGCAGCAGAGGTTCACCAGCAGCGGGAGCATCAACAGCCCCGCCAGAACCGCGTAGGCGACTGGCAACATGACGGCGGCGGAGCCCCCTACCCCCTCCAGGGCGGTGGGCGCACTTCGGGCGTGCAGGGCGGCGGCGGCGGAGTGGGCTTCCTCCGGGCTGCGGGCGGTGCGGGAATGCACAGCGAGGAGGGGGCGGCAGTGGAGCTTTTGGGCCGCCCGCGCACCGCTGCGGGATCTCTGGCAGAAGGAGCTGGGGTGCTGGCTGTTGGGTGTGACAGGCCGGCTGAGCCTGCCCGGTCGTGAGGGTGCAGTAACCTGCGCGTATGCCCCGCCCCGGCGGTCCTCCGCTGGCTGGGAGGGCGGCTCCGTGCGGCCTCGGCCACCTCCCCGCCCGAGCGTGGCGGCCTGGGGGCAAAGCTGGGCTCCCCGACGGTGTGACCTTATAAAAATGGTGACAGTAAGACGCCTTAGAAGACGCTGAGAAGATTAGAGGGGATAATACAGGCGGAGCGCAAGTGCACCTTTTAGAGATGACTGATGGTTATTACCAATAAAGTGCCTTATAAATACGAGAACAGTCCTATGATCTCCTCGTAGCGGGTAGCAGGTGCCACTGCCAAATCAGAATCCCATCTCTCCTTCCTGGTCTCAGGGGCTTTCCGCCTGGTCTCTCTTTGTTTCTCACAGTTGCTTTCGGCCTGTCTCTTATACACATCTAGATGTGTATAAGAGACAGGAGTTCTCTTTGGTCCTGACACTAGTTTTAGAATGTTCTCCTCTTTTAGAACTTTCAGTGATGCAATACTTTTGAAAGCTATTGGAAACATTTTATCTTATCACATTGGAGGTCAAATTTTATTTTTTACAACCCTGAAAGACCAGGTCAAAGATAATTAGGAACATTTTATAACCTCTCTGGATCTCAATCTTGAAACACAAAGTATCTTTAATTGTTGCCTGGGTGCTAAATCGCTTCAGTCATCTCCAACTCTGTGTTCCCCTATAGACTGCAGCCTGCCAGGCTCTTCTGTCCAAGGGATTCTTCAGACAAGAATACTGGAGTGGGTTGCTGTGTCCTTCTCCAAGGGATCTTTCCAACTCAGGAATCAAACCTAGGTCTCTTATGTCTACCTGCATTGGCAGGTGGGTTCTTTACCCCTAGAGCCACCTGGGAAGCCCATCTTTGTTACTAAAGCCTTATACCCAGTAGTATCAACACTGGGGGTGCTGTGCTCGCCCCCGCCGGACCCCGACAGACCCCGAGCTAATTGCCAGGCAGGCTCTAGTGATAAAGAATTCAAGGGTGAACAATAGCGCCTTCAAGATTGCAGCCTCCAGCTCATCCCTGCCCGGGGGGCAGTGCGTGAGGCCCGGGCGCTCTAATCCGAGACGTCCTGCAGGCCCCAGATAGCCCAGATTAGGCTGGAGGTGGCGCCACACTTTGCCGCATGAAATCAAGCTTCGGGGAAGTTTTGATTTGTTATGATACGTTGTTCTTTAAGTGTCCCCTCCCCCGCCCCCCCCACCGCCGTATATTGAAAATTCTCAAGTATTGTCAGTCCAATTCAGTTCGGTTTACTAAGTGGTTCCATGAGAAACAAGCACGAAGCAGAGAAAAGGAAGCAAACGTCGGCATTTTCAGAAGCCATTTCTTTGAGTGTCATCCTTTCTTTTCACTTCCTCAAGTGCTGCTTCTGTACTGAGTGAACCCTGGCTCCTTGATATAGAGGAGGGTCAGAATTTAAGTAAAGCAACATTTTCCTCTCTTCCTCGCCTGTCTTCCTGCTGTTCATTCATTTTATTCTATGCGACAACCAGGAGTAATGAATGCTCACCCGTCTCTGCTAGGGGCTTCCTTATATGATATTTTTGGAGCCTCACGGTCATCTAAAGGTGGAATTTTCAAGCTCATTTATAGACAGGAAAGGGACGCTTAGAGAGGTGAATTAAGACAGCTGGTGAGTGATGCTTCAGATTTGGGAATTGGTGTATCTGTTTGGTCCTGGGCCCATTGCTTTATTAACAGCAACGTGTTATGCTGTTCTCTTATTCTCTGGGTTTCCCCCCACCTCCTATCACAAACTCCCCTTCCCTCATTTTTTTTTAATCCTCCTTTTAAAATCCCTGAACCTGCTGCAGCAACCCTTTCTCTTTTCCATGGCTAAACCAGCTACTGTCTAATGACTGGTTGCATCATTTCCCTTGGGGGTAAGAGGGGGAAGGATCCTGTGGACTTGGTTATCCCAGAGGGGAAGGTTGTAGTGTTAAAGCAGAAGCCAGGACAGAAACCATTCAGGTGTGCACCTCTTCTTTCCATGTTAAAGCTAGATCCAGCCCTCCTTTTCCAGCCCAATGCCACCTGGTCCCTTCATGACCAGTCACTTCAGCATAGCCTTCTCGACTGACCTCTCTTGTCTTGTCCTTAAACAGTCACTCCTTCTTCAGAGTGCTTGATTGCCCCAAATGCCCACTTTCTCCTCTCTTACTCTGAGGATCACTTTAGCCTTGTGCATCCATAGTTTTTTAGTGGCAAATGAAAGAGAACAAGACCCAAACTAGCTTAAGCAGACATGGGAATTTAAAACTCAGGGTCCAGGGCAGGGCTTCAGGTAAGCCTTCCTCTATGGCTTAAAAGTACTGAGATCTGGACCGAGTTTCCCTTTCTCCATTTCTCTGCTCCATCAACTCCTTTCTCAGGTAAGCTTTTCCCTCATGGTGCAAAGATGGCTGCCAACCCCTTAGAGTGACCTGTTTCCCATGCCGACTTCAAACAGAAATGTAAGAAATTTTCCTTAAAAGTCCTCATTCAGTTCAGTTCAGTTCATTGGCTCAGTCGTGTCTGACTCTTTGTGACCCCAGGAATCGCAGCACGCCAGGCCTCCCTGTCCATCACCAACTCCTGGAGTTTATCCAAACTCACGTCCATCGAGTTGGTGATGCCATCCAGCCATCTTATCCTGTCGTCCCCTTCTCCTCCTGCCCCCAATCCCTCCCAGCATCAGAGTCTTTTCCAATGAGTCACCTCTTTGCATGAGGTGGCCAAAGTATTGGAGTTTCAGCTTTAGCATGAAATGTTAAGGAGAAGTTCTTCAGACAGAAGGACCATGATACCAAACTTGCTGCTGCTGCTGCCAAGTTACTTTAGTCGTGTCCGACTCTGTATGACCCCATAGACGGCAGCCCACCAGGATCCCCCATCCCTGGGATTCTCCAGGCAAGAACACTGGAGTGGGTTGCCATTTCCTTCCCCAATGCATGAAAGTGAAAAGTGAAAGTGAAGTCATTCAGTTGTGTCCGACTCTTAGCGACCCCATGGACTGCAGCCTTCCAGGTTCCTCCGTCCATGGGAGTTTCCAGGCAAGAGTAATGGAGTAGGGTGCCATTGGATCTATACAAATAATCTTGCCACATAAGTATGGCAATTATAATTTATTAGTGAATAGAAGGTAGTTACCCATAACTGCTGTATATAGTAGAACTCAGTGGAGACATTACAGTCTGAACAAATGGAAGAGAAACGTAAGACAAGCCAATTAATACATAAGGTTGCAGTCTCCCCTGGAGGCATGGTTTGAATCCCACTGGAAATGGCAACCCACTCCAGTACTCTCGTCTGGAAAATTCCATGGATGGCTACAGTCCATGGGGTCACAAAGAGTTGGACACGACTGGGCGACTTCATTTTGTTTCTTTCTTTTCTTTCTGACAAAACTATCTTTAGGGCTTCCTGGGTGGCGCTAGTGGTAAAGAAGTCGCCTGCCAATGCAGGGGACACAAGAGATGGGGTTTCAATCCCTGGGTCAGGAAGATCCCCTGGAGAAGGGCATGACAACCCACTCCAGTGTTCTTGCCTGGAGAATCCCATGGACAGAGGAACCTGGCGAGGCTACAGACCATGGGGTCGCAAAAAATTGGATACAACTGAAGTGACTTAGCACATACGCACACACACCATGCCCATAGTCCCTTTACAGGGAAACTGCCAAGTTTCCACAGCTGAGTACCTATATAGTGATGGTATTTTGAATTGGGAGACTCCATCCCCCTTCCCCTTCCCACCCCCATGCATCTCCATGAATGAACAGAGCTGACTGGACCAAGACCCTGCACTTTATTCAACTGCAGTTATCTATAGGCTGGACAGCAACCTATGGATGTTTGCTTTAAGAATTCTATACAATTGTGTATACAAGTGATTTGTTTGGGCTACCAGATTTGTTATTTCAAGAATATGAGCTAGATATTTGGCATCTTGTAATAACCTATCATGGACGATATCTAGAGTCTGTACAGTGGGTACACAAATAGGATTGAGCATGACTCCTTTATTTTGTATCTTTGTGGGTTTTTTTTTTTTTTGTATGTAATTGATTTTTTTTTCTGGCTATCTTCATGATTTTTTCTTTATCTTTAGTTTTCAGCAATTAGACTAGTGGCATGTATGTGTGTGTGTATGGTATTTAATTTATCTTATTTGGGGTTCTATGAAATTTTGATCTACAGTTTGGTGTCTTTGATAATTTTGGAAAATTTTTTATCATTATCTCTTCAAATATTTCTTCTGCCCTAAGTTTCTACTCTTTCCCTCTATGGCTCCAGTTACTCATATACTGGGCCATCTGACACTTTCCAACAGTTTTTTTATGCATTCTTTTTTTAATTCTTTGTGTTTCAGCTGGGGGAATTTCTTGACCTATCTCCATATATTGAGTTTTTCCCTCAGCTGTCATAAGCTTATCTAAATAATATTTATTCCTGGTATTATTTTTTTTTAATCCAGCATTTTCATTTGACTCTTTCATATAGTTTCCATTTCTACTAGTGTTCCTCACACTGCCCATGTATTTATTATTATTATTATTTTTTACAGTGGCTTTACTCTAAAGAGCTCTTCTCTACAGCTATTTCCTACCCATCTGAGTGGACTCTGGCATGAGCAGAGTTCTTGAAAGTTTAAAGCACATACACACTTTATGTGCTACATACTTGCCTTTTGTTTCATTACAATGTTAGTCACAGTACTTCCCTGGTGGCCTGGTGGCTAAGACGCTGCACTCCCAATGCAGGGGGCCTGGATTTGATTTCTGGTTAGGGAACTAGGTTCCACATGCCACAACTAAAAGTTTAAATGCTGCAATTGATCCTGCATGCCACAAGGAAGACTGAAGATCCTGCATGCTGTTCCCAAGACCCCGAGCATCCAAATAAGTAAATAAATATTTAAAAAGTACTATTAGTCGTCATTAACTAGAATAACAGATCTTGTCCTCATTTCTTTGCAAGGGAGGAGGTCAGCTAGCTAAGAAAAGTTTTGACTCAACTAATGGTGCTGGGATTTCCTTTTTATCTTCTAGCTTGTAGCTTGCTCTTTCGCGTCTACATGTTTCATGCTTATGACATGCTCCAGAGAATATATAGGAACCTTCTGGGCACCATGGCAACCAATCATGACATTCTCTCCTAAGCATAGAATCATTTTTTAGGACCTCTTATAGTTTTGAGATACACACTAGTTTGTTAATGGATGTTAGTTTACTGTTTTGGAGTAGAAAATGGCAACCTACTCCAGTATTCTTGCCTGGGAAATCCCATGGACAGAAGAGCTTGGTGGGCTATAGTCCATGGGATCACAAAGAATCGGACATGACTGAACAACTGAGCACATTTGTTGTTTGGTTGTTGTGTCTGACTCTTTTGCAGCACCATGAACTGTAGCCTGCCAGGCTCTTCTGTCCATGGGATTTCCCAGACAAGAATACTGGAGTAGGTTGCCATTTCCTTCTCCAGGAGATCTTCCTGACCCAGGGACTGAACCCGCGTCTTCTGCATTGCAGGCAGATTCTTTACTGCTGAGCCACCTGGGAAGCCCATATTAATGAACAAGACCATGCTAAACCATTTGAGAGATAGTTATAGACATTGTGACATTTTATTCCTAAAGACTTCATCATGTATCACCTAAAAAGAGCATTCTCTAATCTAGCTAAAATAGAATGATAACACATGGGAAATTTAAAATTGATACAATTCTATGATCTCATATTATATTTAATATTATTTTCTAAGATAAGTACTTATTTAAATGTCCCTAGTTATTTCAATAATGTCTTTCATAGTATTTTAATCATCTAAGAGCCAATCAAGGATTACACATTGCATTTAATTATCTGTCTCTTTTTGTCTCCTTTAATCAAGAGCAGTTCTCCAGTTACTTTTAGTCTTTTGTGCCATTGATGTTTTTGGAGTCCTGGCCAGTTGTTTTGTAGAATGTTTTTCAATTGAATTTATCTGATGTTTCCTTAAGAATAGATTCAGCCCAGGCATTTTGGGAAGGAATATCACAGGGACGACGCTGAATCCTTCTCAGTGTGTCATATCAGGAGGAGCCTGCTGATTTTTACCCAAATTAAGTTCAATCACTTAGTCAAAGTGCTGGCTGCCAGATGTGTTGTAAAGGTATATTTTCCTTTGTAACATATCTATATCACTGTGGAGTGACACTTTCAGACTGTATAAATATTCTTTTATGCCCCACTGTTTCACTGAATGATTTTAGCATGCTTTAATCATTCCTGCCTGAATCTATTATTTCGATGGTGGTTCTAGAATAATAATCTTTCGTTTTTATTATTCCTTCTGCATGCATTCATTGGCATTCATTTCTTTTTTCCTTTCTTTTTGAGGATGGGTATACACTCATGGGTTTTCAAAGAGTTTAATGTGTGATTATTTTCTGCTGTCTATCTTGGCTGGCTTCTGTGTCCTTTTGCATGTCCCCTTCAGCCTTTGAGGGGCTTCCCTGGTGACTTAGTAAAGAAGCCACCTGCCAGTGTGGGAGACACAGGTTCCATACCTGGGTCAGGAAGATCCCCTGGAGAAGTAAATGGCAATCCACTCCAGTATTCTTGCCTGGAGAATCCCATGGACAGAGGAGCCCAGTGGGTCACAGAAGAGTTGGACACGACTTAGTGACTAAATAACAACAAGAATGATCAGCCTTTGAGCACATTCTTATGCTCTGAAATGAGACTATGTTCCAGGATTACCCTGACTCAGCTTGGAGTCAGTTATTTAATCACGGAACCCTGCTTCCTTCCATTGGACTGTGGCATTTGGACACTGAGATCAGGATATAAGGTGTACTCCTGTTACAGGAGACTCATTGCTTCTAAGCTCTTTTAACAGACAAACCTAGGAAATACATACTTAAATTTCTTTTATTATATATTTGATGCCTGCAAGTTAAAAAATATTTTTATTGGAGTATACATATATTGGGCTTTCCTCGTGGCTCAGAGATTAAAGCGTCTGCCTGCAATGCAGGAGACCTGGGTTCGATCCCTGGGTCGGGAAGATCCCCTGGAGAAGGAAATGGCAACCCACTCCAGTATTCTTGCCTGGAGAATCCCATGGACTGAGGAGTCTGGTGGGCTACAGTCCACAGGGTTGCAAAGAGTCGGGCATGACTGAGAGATTTCACTCACTTCACTCATACATATATCTA
Source organism: Cephalophus harveyi (assembly GCA_006410635.1). NCBI lineage: Eukaryota > Metazoa > Chordata > Mammalia > Artiodactyla > Bovidae > Cephalophus > Cephalophus harveyi. The sequence continues at coordinate 392,713 of SJYT01067174.1, read as the reverse complement.
CTCTTTTTTAGATTCTATTCCCATATAGGTGGAAATAAGTACTTTTAAAAAACATGGATTTGTAATAATACCACCAATTTCTTAATCCAGTGCCTTATGGTTTGCATCTTCTTTCCCATTCCATGACTTAAAAAAAATCTCTCCTGGAAAACTTGTTTCCAACAATATCAATATATTTGTTTGGCATTTTAAAATACACTCAAAACTAGATTCAGAATTACTACTGCTGTCAACAATAAACTTACCAGGTTCAAGATTTTCTCACAGTTCTCACTATCCTTAGAATGTTCCCTAAAGGTGGAAAGTTAGTTTTATATTTGAAAATTATTTGTAATAGTTTTTTCTTCTTGTAAGTATTCATATTATTGATGTGCTCATGCTCAGGTTGATTTGTTTCTGTTCAATTTAGAGTTCCTGCAATCTGTTGGTTTAATTTTATCTTTAAAAAATATAAATGTTTACAGGATTCAAAAATCAAATATATAATCAGAGTAGTTCCATTGTTTTCTATATCTTTTCTATTCATTTCTTTCTTTTCTCTTTAGGTAACCAATCCCATTAGTTTCTTATTTATCCTTTCTGCATTTCATTTTGCAAAAATAAGCAAATGTATTTCCTCCAGGTTGATTGAGATACAATTGATTTACAACAATGCAAGCACATTTTTTTTTTTTTTTTGGCTGAACCCTACAGCTTGTAGGACTTTAGTTCTGCAAACAGGGATTGAACCTGGGCCATGGTAGTGAAAGTGCCGCTAACCATTGGATCTTCAGGGAATTACTGTAAGCACATATTTTAAAATTTTACCTTCTTTCTTATAAAAGGTAGCATACCATATATATTTTGTTTTTCACTTTTTAAAATTATTTTTTATTAACATAAATATTTTTAAAATTTAATTTTCTCTTACATGTGGTTCTGCCAAATCACTTTTGACTGAGTAGAAATATTGTTGTCCTGTTGGCTGTAAGTCCAATGCTATAAAGAGCAATATTGCATAGGAACCTGGAATGTTCGGTCCATGAATCAAGGCAAATTGGAAGTGGTCAAACAGGAGATGGCAAGGGTGAAAATCGAACTTTTAGGAATCAGTGAATTAAAATGGACTGGAATGGGTAAATTTAACTCAGATGACCATTATATCTACTACTGTGGGCAACAATCCCATAGAAGAAATGGAGTAGCCATCACAGTCAACAAAAGAGTCCGAAGTGCAGTACTTGGATGCAATCTCAAAAACGACAGAATGATCTCTGTTTGTTTCCAAGGCAAACCATTCAATATCACAGTAATCCAAGCCTATGCTCCAACCAGTAATGCTGAAGAAGCTAAAGTTGAATGGTTCTATGAAGACCTACACGACCTTCTAGAACTAACACCCCCAAAAGATGTTATTTTCATTATAGGGGACTGGAATGCAAAAGTAGGAAGTCAAGAAACACCTGGAGTAACAGGCAAATTTGGCCTTGGAGTACAAAATGAAGCAGGGCAAAGGCTAATAGAGTTTTGCCAACAGAACGCACTGGTCATAGCAAACACCCTCTTCCAACAACACAAGAGAAGACTCTACACATGGACATATTCAGGGAATTACTGTAAGCACATATTTTAAAATTTTACCTTCTTTCTTATAAAAGGTAGCATACCATATATATTTTGTTTTTCACTTTTTAAAATTATTTTTTATTAACATAAATATTTTTAAAATTTAATTTTCTCTTACATGTGGTTCTGCCAAATCACTTTTGACTGAGTAGAAATATTGTTGTCCTGTTGGCTGTAAGTCCAATGCTATAAAGAGCAATATTGCATAGGAACCTGGAATGTTCGGTCCATGAATCAAGGCAAATTGGAAGTGGTCAAACAGGAGATGGCAAGGGTGAAAATCGAACTTTTAGGAATCAGTGAATTAAAATGGACTGGAATGGGTAAATTTAACTCAGATGACCATTATATCTACTACTGTGGGCAACAATCCCATAGAAGAAATGGAGTAGCCATCACAGTCAACAAAAGAGTCCGAAGTGCAGTACTTGGATGCAATCTCAAAAACGACAGAATGATCTCTGTTTGTTTCCAAGGCAAACCATTCAATATCACAGTAATCCAAGCCTATGCTCCAACCAGTAATGCTGAAGAAGCTAAAGTTGAATGGTTCTATGAAGACCTACACGACCTTCTAGAACTAACACCCCCAAAAGATGTTATTTTCATTATAGGGGACTGGAATGCAAAAGTAGGAAGTCAAGAAACACCTGGAGTAACAGGCAAATTTGGCCTTGGAGTACAAAATGAAGCAGGGCAAAGGCTAATAGAGTTTTGCCAACAGAACGCACTGGTCATAGCAAACACCCTCTTCCAACAACACAAGAGAAGACTCTACACATGGACATCACCAGATGGTCAACACCAAAATCAGATTGACTATATTCTTTGCAGCCAAAGATGGAGAAGCTCTATACAGTCAGCAAAAACAAAACCGGGAGCTGATTGTGGGTCAGTTCATGAACTCCTTATTGCTAAATTCAGACTCAAATTGAAGAAAGCGGGGAAAACCTCTAGACCATTCAGGTATGACCTAAATCAAATTCTTTACAATTGTACAGTGGAAGTGACAAATAGATTCAAGAGATTAGATCAGATAGAGTGCCTGAAGAACTATGGACAGAGGTTCATGACATTGTCCAGGAGGAAGGGATCAAGACCATCCCCAAGCAAAAGGAATGCAAAAAGGCAAAGTGGTTGCCTGAGGAGGCCTTACAAATAGCTGAGAAAAGAAGAGAAGTTAAAGGCAAAGGAGAAAAGGAAAGATATACCCATCTGAATGCAGAGTTCCAAAGAATAGCAAGGAGAGATAAGAAAGCCTTCCTCAGTGATCAATGCAAAGAAATAGAGGAAAACAACAGAATGGGAAAGACTAGAGGTCTTGTCAAGAAAATTAGAGATACCAAGGGAACATTTCATGCAAAGATGGGCACAATCAAGGACAGAAACAGTATGGACCTAACGGACTCAGAAGATATTAAGAAGAGGTGGCAAGAATACACAGAAACTATACAAAAAAGATCTTCACAACTCAGATAATCATGATGGTGTGATCACTCACCTAGAGCCAGACATCCTAAAACGTGAAGTCAAGTGGGTCTTAGGAAGCATCACTACACACAAAGCTAGTGGAGGTGATGGATTTCCAGTTGAGCTATTTCAAATCCTGAAAGATGATGCTGTGAAAGTGCTGCACTCAATATGACAGAAAATTTGGAAAACTCAGCAGTGGCCACAGGACTGGAAAAAGTCAGTTTTCATTCCAATCCCAAAGAAAGGCAATGCCAAAGAATGCTCAAACTACTGCACAATTGCACTCATGTCACATGCTAGCAAAGTAATGCTCAAAATTCTCCAAGCCAGGCTTCAACAGTACGTGAACCATGACTTCCAGATGTTCAAGCTGGATTTAGAAAAGGCAGAGGAACCAGCGATCAAATTGCCAATATCCATTGGATCATCAAAAAAGCAAGACTGTTCCACAAAAACATCTACTTTATTGACTATGCCAAAGCCTTTGACTGTGTGTATCACAATAAACTGTGGAAAATTCTTAGAGATGGGAATACCAGTCCACCTGACCTGCTTCTTGAGAAATCTGTATGCAGGTCAGGAAGCAACAGTTAGAACTGGACATGAAACAACAGACTGGTTCCAAACTGGGAAAGGAGTACATCAAGGCTGTATATTGTCACTGTGCTTATTTAACTTATATGCGGAGTATATCGTGAGAAACGCTGGGCTTGATGAAGCACAAGCTGGAATCAAGATTGCTGGGAGAAATATCAATAACATCAGATATGCAGATGACACCACCCTTATGGCAGAATGTGAAGAACTAAAGAGCCTCTTGATGAAAGTAAAAGAGGAAGGTGAAAAAGTTGGCTTAAAGCTCAACATTCGGAAAATGAAGATCATGACATCCAGTCCCATCACCTCATGGCAAACAGATGGGGAAACAGTGGAAACTGACAGACGTTATTTTTTGGGGGGCTCCAGAATCACTGCAGATGGTGACTACAGTCATGAAATTAAAAGATACTTGCTCCTTGGAAGAAAAGTTATGACCAACCTCGACAGTATATTAAAAAGCAGAGACATTACTTTGCCGACAAAAGTTCGTCTAGTCGAGGCTATGGTTTTTCCAGTAGTCATGTATGGATGTAAGATTTGGATCATAAAGAGAGCTGAATGCCAAAGAATTGATGCTTTTGAACTGTGATGTGGGGAAGACTCTTGAGAGTCCCTTGGACTGCAAGGATATTCAACTAGTCCATCCCAGAGGAAATCAGTCCTGACTATTCATTGGAAGGACTGTTGCTGAAGCTGAAACTCCAATACTTTGGCCACCTCATGTGAAGAACTGACTCATTTGAAAAGCCTCTAATGCTGGGAAAGATTGAAGGCGGGAGGAAAAGGGGACAACAGAGGACGAGATGGTTGGATGGCATCACCAACTCGATGGACATGAGTTTGAGTAGACTCCTGGAGTTGGTGACGGACAGGGAGGCCTGGCGTGCTGCGGTCTTTGGGGTCTCAAAGAGTCGGACGTGACTGAGCGACTGAACTGTCTGATTGGCACTATGTCCTATATTTCAAAGATGGTCCTAGTGACTGACCAAACATTTTCTATTCTGGGCGCACTGGAGGCAGCTATCAGGTAGAGGAACAGAAAAAGAAATGCATGGCTGATTAGAGTGGTGGGAGAGAAAGCAGGGAAGAAAATTTGCCTTGAGAGAGCATTTAATATAATTTCCACTAGATGGCAGTAACGCCCTAGGAATAAGGTTTCTAAGTTCTAGAAAGGGATAAGCCTGCCAGGAAGGAACTGTGGAGCACGCCCAGTGCAGAAATCTTTTAAATGGATTTACTCTTCAGATCATACCAATTTAACTTAAAAAAAAAAAAATCTCATGCTCAATCCTGTTCATCTTTCAGTAATCTAATATTATGCCAGAGAGAGACAGATAGAGACAGACAGACAGAGACAGACAGACTGTGACCCTGAATCAATCTATTCGTCGTCGTTGTTGTTTAGTGGCTAAGTCACGTCTGACTCTTTTCCGACCTCATGGACTGTAGCCTGCCAGGCTCCTCTGTCCATGGGATTTTCCAGGCAAGAATACTGTAGTGGGTTGCCATTTCCTTCTCCAGGGGAGCTTCCCAAACCAGGGATCAAACCTGGATTTGGCAGGTGAAATTCTTTGCCCTTGAACCAATAAGGAAGCCTGAATTAATCTATACGTTCTCAAATCAGGCAAGATGCTATAGAGGGCAAATATTAAAACTAATTTTAAGATTGAGTAGACTGTATTTTAAACCTAAAGTTAATTGAAATTTCTCTACTAAAAATGATCTTATCTCCTTTCAGTTTTGCTTTGAGCCTGATTTTAAAAACAAGTTTTTAAAAAAGGACAAAACTGAAAAGTAATCAGCAGGATTCATTCTAACTTAGATTAGGAGCTGGCAACTATTTTCAGAAATTTTAGAGGTAATACCATACCCTGATTAATTTAGCAAATCTCGCAAAAAGTACTATTTAATATCACTTGTTGTCTTTTGTGGGCTTCCCTGGTAGCTCAGAAGGTAAAGCGTCTGCCTGCAATGAGGGAGACCTGGGTTTGATCCCTGGGTCGGGAAGATCCCTGGAGAAGGAAATGGCAACCTACTCCAGTACTCTTGCCTGGAAAATTCCACGGATGGAGGAGCCTAGTCCATGGGTTGGACATGACTGAGCAACTTCACCTCACTCACTGTCTTTTGTGGCTTTATTAGGCTAAAGGAACTAAGTATCTTCCAATTGCAGTCTCATTCCAATAGCTAGGCAAGTGTAGAATTAGTCTTACTGCCAAAAGCCACATATCTGAAGGCTTGGAAACAGGCCTGGAAACTCTACGCCAGGTATCAAATTGCAGGATTCCCCTACTTTTCATCCTGTTCTTTCTCTGCCTCCCACTTGCTAGCTGGCTACTGAGATGAGATGGCATGATAGCCCTGACTGGGCTGAGGCATGAAAGTGGGAAAGTGTTAGTTGCTCAGTTGTGTCCCTCTCTTTGTGACCCCATGGACTGTAGCTCACCAGGCTCCTCTGTCCATGGGATTCTCCAGGCAAGAATCCTGGAGTGGGTTGCCGTTTCCTCTCCAAGCCGTGGGAATGGCAGCTGTTTAAGAAGTCTTCTTTTGTTCGTTACAGACCTATGGGACCCACAGGTATAAGCCAACTGGCCACCCTCTGGCGTCCCTTGGTGGCAGCCACAAAAAACTGATGTGCTAGACAAGGGCACCAGCTCCTTTCTACGAGATACCAGCTATTTGGAGCAAGGCCGAGTGAGATTGCAAAGACAGTGTCTTGGGGTTCTAGAAGTGTGCCAGAGCAGAGGCCTGCCCCTAGGCCAAAGCTCCTGGGCAAGCAAATAGGCCTCTTTCACAGAAAGACGGGGGTGTGTGTTAGTTGGCTGTCTGTGCAGTGCCCTGGGGGTACTAGCTTGTCAAGAACTGTCTCTCTGACGGTTCCTGTCCCGTGAGACCCAGGATTGAAAGCCCCCTGTCCTCCAGAACCAGGCGATCAAGTGAATCCCCTTGTGGCAGCCACAAAAAGATGCCCATCTTTTACTTATGTGAGTAAGAGGTCCCCTGTAGGGGCTGTGGGGCTCTGGAGTGGAGGGGGAGTGTCACGTTGACGCCCACCAGCTGGGATGAGGCAGAGAGTTGGTGCTTGGTGGGAAAAGGAGAACAACAAGATCACACTCACTGGCTAGAGTGAGGCAGAGGGAGGGCTCAGCATGCTGCCCGCGAGCCGGCAGGAGTTCGAGGGTGCTCAGTTAGACGCCTGTCTCTCAAGCGGAAGCTTTAGAGTTAGCAGGTGAGTCTCATTCACATCAGATCTGGGCACCTGCGGGTGAGCCCGAGCCCCCGGGGCCTTTAAGAGCCGCTTCTGGCTTCCCCGTTGCCTTGTGGGATTCCTGGGCGGGACTTCGCTTGGTTTTCAAAGCCAGGTGTTCGGGGCTGGTCTCTAAGGCACAAGTCTTAAAAGTTGGGGTGCCAGATATGGGGTTCACACCCTTCACTCCTGAGGGAGAAGCTCCAGGTCTGAGTTCCTCCCAGCTCTGGGCTCTGCAGCAGCAGGGTAGGGTTCAAGGCAGAGTTGCAACCCAGGCCCTCCCACCCGCTTTCGCGTGGGCCTTCCCTGCTTCCGCCTGATGTGTAGGAGTTGTTAGTTTGTAGGGTTTTTGGGGTGGGGGGAGAGAGGTAGTGGTTTCCCCTGGAGCGGCAGAGTCAGTGCGTCTCCTGTGAGGCAGGGAGTCCATCTTCCGCCCACGGGTGCCATCTTGACGCCATCGGCTCTTCACTACCGGAATTCGCCTCTGGCTCCTCTCTCTGGTGGGAAGCCAAAACCGTGAACCAAGTTTGTGACGGTAAGGCCTTGGGGAGTCTGGAAGCTTTTTCTCTCCCCTACTTTTTTCTCCTCCCACCTACCCTTGTAGTAACCATCAGTTAACATGCCTTAAAAGGGAAGTGGCCTGTGTGCTCATGATCTACAAGAGGCCAAGCCGGAAGAGGCCGAGGATTGGCTGCTCTTGCTGCTGTTGGTTTTGGAGACGGGCAGAACCCCAAGGGTTGGGCTAGAGGCAGCTTTTAGAAAAAGGGGGAAGAAAACCGAAAGAGGTGGGGCCCGAGAGGAGGTGTGAACCCGGAGTGTCCAGGGGCTCACAGATACTGGGGTGAAGATTTTTGACCCACAGTTCCTTCCGTGGTAGAGTTCTAAACGATGCTGCTGGCTTTTTGCTCTTTTGAGGACAGTCTAATAATGGAATGAGAGGCATCAGTCCTTTTGTAAAACGTTTGTACTTCCCAAGTTGCCTGCTCATTAGAATTGCCTTAACAAATTTATTTTTATTTTATTTTTCCCAGAAAGGGAGCATGGGAATTAATTTATCTTAGAACCTGTCTGAAATGTCTTTGAGCTCTCTTACGCATGGTGGGCTGTTTGGCTGGACATAGACTTCTAAAAATTGAGATATATTTGGTTTACAATATTAGTTTCAGGTGTGCAACATTGTGATTCAAATTTTTTGTAGGTTATACTCCATTTAAAGTTATTATGAAATATTGGTTATATTTATGTTGTATACTATATGTGTGTGTGCTTAGTCACTCAGTCGTGTCTGACTCTGTGACCTCATGGACTGTAGCCCACCAGACTCCTCTGTCCATGGGGATCTTCCAGGCAAGAATACTGGAGTGGGTTGCCATGCCCTCCTCCAGGGAATCTTCCCGACCCAGGGATCTAACTCCAGTCTCCTGCATTGCAGGCAGACTCTTTACTGTCTGAGCCACCAGAAAAGGCTACTGTACAATATGTTCTTATATCTTATTTCTTTAATATTAATGCATAGTAGTTTGTGTTAATTTGCTATCCCTATCTTGCTCCCCACCCATTCCTCTCCCCACTGTTAACCATGAATTTGTTCTCTGTATCTGTTGAGTCTGCTTATTTTTGTTCGAGTCATTAGTTTGTTGTATTTTTAGATTCCACTCGTATGTGATGTCATAGTGTTTGTCTTTCTCTGATTTATTTCATTTAGTGTCATATCCTTTAAGTCCATCTGTGTTGCTGCAAAGGGCAAAATTCCATTCTTTTTTGTGATTGAGTGCTATTCCACTGTATGTTTGTGTGTATATTAATCAATTGATAGATCATCTCACATCTTCTTTATCCACTTATCTGTTGATGGACATGTAGATTGTTTCCATATCTTGGCTATTATAAATTATGATGCTTTGACTATTGGGGTGTATGTATCTTTTCAAATTAGTGTTTTTATTTTTTTCAGCTATAGTGCCAGCAGTGAACTTGCTGGGTATATGATAGCTCTATTTTTAATGTTTTGAGGAATTATACTATTTTCCACAGTGGTTGCTCCAATGTGTATGAAGGTTCCCTTTCTCCACATCCTTACTAACGCTTGATAATTGTGTTCTTATTGATGATGGCCATTCTGACTGGTGTGAGGTGATATCTCATTGAGATTTTAATTTGCTTTTCTCTGATTAATGATGTTGGGCATCTTTTCAGGTGCCTGTTAGCCATCTGTATGTTGTTTTTAGAGAAATGTTTATTCAGGTGTTCTCATTAAAAACATTTTTTTTTAATTAGTGGATAATTGCTTTACAATGTTGTGTTGGTTTCTGTAATATAACAATGTGAATCAGTCGTAATTATATTCATATCCCCTCCCTCTTGAGCCGCCTCCTCATCCCTCCCATTAAAAAAAAATTTTTTATATTCAGTTGTATGAGCTGTTTATTTTGGATATTAACTCCTTATTGGTCATGTCGTTTGCAAATATTTTCTCGCATTCAGTAGGTTGTCTTTAGTTTTGTCAGTGGTTTCCTTTGCTGTGCAAAGGTTTTTAAATTTAATTATGTCTCATGTTTATTTTCTTTAATTTCCTTTGCTTTAGGAGACAGATCCAAAACATATAGCTACAATTTATGTCAGAGTGTTTTGCCCGTTTTCCTCTAGGAGTTCAGTGGTTTCAGGTCTTACATTTAGGTCTTTAATCCATTTTGAGTTAATTTTTGTATATGGTGTTAGAGAATGTTCTAATTCCATTCTTTTACATAGCTGTCCACATTCTCTAACACCACTTATTGAAGAGACTGTCTTTTTTCCATTGTCTATTCTTGCCTCCTTTGCCATAGATTAGTTGATCTGTGACATAAACTCATAAGTGTGTGGTTTATTTCTGGGCTTTCTCTCCTGTTCCATTTATCTGTATGTCAATGTTTTTGTGCTTGGGCCATAGTGTTTTGTAGTGTAGTCTTAAGTCAGGTGTGTGATTTCTTCAGTTTCGTTCTTCTTTCTCAAAATTGTTTTCACTGTTTGGGGTCTTTTATGTTTCCATAGAAATTTTAGAATTTATTCTAGTTTTGTGAAAAATGCCATTGGTAATTTGATAGGGATTTCATTGAATCTGCAGATTGCCTTGCATAATATGATCATTTTAACAATATTCATTCTTCCAATCTGTGAACACAGTGTATCTTTCCATCTGTTTGTGTTATTTTCAGTTTCTTTCATCAATATCTTATAGTTTTCTGGGCATAGGTCTTTTACCTCCTCCTAAAGTATTTTATTCTTTTTCATGTGATGGTAAATGAAATTGTTATCTTAATTTCTCTTTATGGTTGTTTGTTGTTAGTATATAGAAATGCACGGATTTCTGGATATAAATTTTGTATCTTGCTATTTTACCAGATTCATTGATGAACTATAGTAGTTTCTGGTGGTGTCTTTAGGATTTTCTGTGTATAATATCATGCCATCTTTAAACAGTGACAGTTTTACTTCTTCCTTTCCTGTTTGGATTCCTTTGATTTCTTTATTTGTCTAGTTGTTGTGGCTAGGACTTCAATAGTATGTTGAATAAAAGTGGTGATAGTGGGTATTCTTGTCTTCTTCATGATCTTAGAGGATATGCTTTTAGCATTTCACTGTTGAGTATGATTTTAGCTGTGGGCTTATCATATATGGACTTTATTATGTTGAGGTATATTCACTCTATACCCACCATGTTGAGAGTTTTTTTTTTTTTAAATCATAAATAGATGTTGAAACTTGTCAAAAGATTTTCTGTATCTACTGATATGATCATGTGATTTTTATTTTTCAGTTAGTTAATATGGGTTTATTACATTGATTTATAGATACTGGAAAATCCTTGCATCCCTGGAATAAATTCCACTTGATCATGGTGTATGATCTTCTTAATGTATTGGTGGTTTCATTTTGCTAATATTTGGTTGAACGTTTTTGCATCTGTGTTCATCAAGGATATAGGCCTGTAATTTTTTCTTTCTTTTTTTTTTTGTAGCATCTTTGGTTTTGCTACCAGGGTGATGTTGGCCTTGTAAAATGTGTTTGGAAGGATTCCTTTTTCTGCAATTTTTTGTAATAGTTTGAGAATGATAGGTGTTAACTCTTCTTTAAATGTTTGATAAAATTCACCTGGGAGGCCATCTAGTTCTGGACTTTTGTTTTCTGGGAGTTTTAAAAATCATTGATTCAATTTCATTACTGATAATTGGTCTGTTTATATTTTCTATTTCTTCCTGATTCAGTCTTTGGAGTTTGTACATTTCTAAGAATGTGTCCGTTTCTTCTATGTTGTCTGTTTTATTAGCATATAATTGTTTGCAATAATTTTCAATGATCTATGGTGTTGTAATTTTTTTGTTTCTGATTTTATTGATTTGGGCCCTCTTTTTCTTGATGAGTCTGACTAAATGTTTATCAATTTTATTTATCTTTTCAAAGACCAGTTCTTTTCATTGATCTTAGTTGCTATTGTTTTTAGTCTTTATTTCATTTATTTTTGCCGTGATCATTATGATTTCCTACCTTCTACTAATTTTGGTTTTGTTTTTCTTTTTCTAGTTCCTTTAGGTGTGAGGTTAGGTTGCTTGAGATATTTCTTGTTTCCGGAGGTAGGCTTCTATTGCTGTAAACTACTCTCTTGAAACTGCTTTTGCTGCATCCCATAGATTTTGGATTATTTTCTCATTTTCATTTGTGTCCAGATATTTTTAAATTTCTTTTTGGAGTTCTTCAGTGACCATTGGTTGGTTGTTTAGCCTCTGTGTGTTTGTGTGTGTGTGTTTTCTTGCAAATTTTTGTTGTAGTTGATTTCTTGTGTCATAGCATTGTGGTTGGAAAAGATGCTTGATATTATTTCACTTAAATTTATTGAAAATATTTTTATGGGTTATTATGTGGCCTATCCATTAGAATGTTGGGTTAGATGTCGATTAGAACATTCTATCCAGTAGAATGTTCATGTGCACTTGAAAATAATGTGTATTCTGCTGTTTTTTGAATGGAATGTTTTGTATATAAATATATATATATGAATTTTGACCAATATATATATAAAGTCAATTGATTTTCTGTCTTGTTGATCTGTTCATTGATGTAAGTGTGATGTTAAAGTCCCCGACTCTTACTGTGTTGCTGTCAATTTCTCCCTCTATGTATGTTGATATTTGCTTTGGGTAAAAATATTTTTATTGGGTACATGTATATTTACAATTGTCACAGCATCTTCTTGGATTGATCCCTTGATCATTATGAATGTAATGTCCTTTATTGTTTCTTCTTACAGTTTTTGTTTTAAAGCTTATTTTGTCTGATATAAGTATTGCTACTCTGACTTTCTTTTGATTTCCATTTGCATAGAATACCTTATTCCAATTCCTGCACTTTCAGTCTGTGTGTGTCTTTAGATCGGAAGTGAGTCTTTTTCAGGCAGCATATGTGTAACTCTTGTATTTATGTCCATTTGGCCGCTCTTTTTTTCATTGGAGCATTTAGTCCTGTAATTTACAATTAAGATAGTTACTGATGCATATGTACTTACTGCCATTTTGTTAATTGTTTTGGGATTGCTCTTGTAGTTAATTTTTGATTATTTGTTCTTCTTTTGCTTTCTTCCCTATGATTTGATGACTATCTTTACTGTTATTTTGGATTCTTTTCTCTTTTTTGTGTATGTCTTTAGGTTTTTGATTTGTGGTTGCCATAAGGTTTCTGTAGCTATCTATGTTAAGTTACTAATCTCATAATCTCTAATGCACTTTAACAACTCTACATTGTTATATCCCTCCCCCACAATTACTGTTTTGACATCATATTTTACATCTTTTTGTTCTGTATGTCCTCTAACTACTTACTGCAAATATGGGTGCTTTTACTATTCTTGTCTTTTGACCTTTTTACTAATTTTGCATAAGGTTGATTTACTATCTTTACTAAATATTTCCCCTTACCAGGAAGCTTTCTTTCTCTTTCCCCTCCTCCTCCCTCCTTAGAGAATTCCCTTTAATGTTTCTTGTTAAGCCGAATTAGTGGTGATGAACTCTTTTGCTTTTGTTTGTCTGTAAAGCTTTTGACCACTCCTAAAAATCTGAAGGAAAACCTTAATGGGTAGAATATTTTGGTTGTAGGTTCTTCCCTTTCATCTATTTAAATATATTATGCTACTCCCTTCTCCCCTGCAGAATTTTTGCTGGAAAGTTATCTAATAGCCTTATGGGAGTTTCCTTGTATGTAACTTGATTCTTTTCCCTTGCTGCTTTTAATATTCTTTCTTTATGTTTAATTTTTACCCTTTCAGTTAAAAGGTGTCTTTGTGTTGACCTCATTAGGTTGATCCTCTTTGGGACTGTCTTTGCCTCCTGGATCTGGATGTCTGTTTCCCTTCCCACATTGGGGAAGTTTTCAACCATTATGTCTTCAAATATGTTCTCAGTCCCTTTTTTCTCCTGTGGAACCCCCATCATGCAAATGTTAGTATGCTTGATGGTGTCCCTGAGGTCTCTTAAACCACCTTCACTTCTTTTTATTTTTTCTTTTTCTGTTCAGCTTTAGTGGTTTCCACTACTCTTTCATTCCACTGATCTGTTCCTCTGTATCATTTAATCTACTGTTGATTCCTTCTAGTGTATTTTTCATTTCAGTTATTGTATTCATCTCTGTTTTGTTCTTCTCTATATTTGCTAACTGTTTTAAGCACTTGTAACTCCTACTCTGTTCATCCAGTCTTCTCCTGAGTTATTGGATCATCTTTATGATTATTACTTTGAACTCTGTTGGGCAGATTGGCTATCTCTACTTATTTCTTGTGGGTTTTTTTTTTTAATTTATGTATTTTAATTGAAGGTTAATTACTTTACAATATTGTAGTGGTTTTTGCCATACATTGACATGAATCATCCATGGGTGTACATGTGTTCCCCATTCTGAACTCCCTTCCCACCTCCCTCCCCATTCCATCCCTGTGGGTCATCCCAGTGCACCAGCCCTGAGCACCCTGTCTCATGCGTCGACCCTGGACTGGCGATCATCCCACTCTTCTCAGATCATCCCACTCTTGTGGGGTTTTATCTTATTACTTTGTTCGGAACATGATCCACTGTCACGTCATTATGCCTGATTTGCTGTTTTTTTTTTCTGTAATGTGGTAGATTGTTTACATTTCTTAACCTTTTGTAGGGTATGTCATACATGTCCCAGCAGTATAATCCTCTCTGATCACCAGAGCCCTGTGTTCTAGAGGTGTCACTCATCTGGCATGTGTGGGTCCTGTGTAGTGAGCTGACTACCATGGATGATCAGGTAGGCACAACTGGCTCCTGGCCTAGTTGGTTGCCAGGAGTGAAGTCTGCTGGCCACTGGTTGATGAGGCTGGATCATGAGGCAGCTGGCTGTGGTTTAGAGGGCCCCAGAACAGGTGCCTGCCCTACTGTTGGCTGAGGCTGGTCCTGTGGCTAGAGCTCGCTCACCTGTGGGTGAGGTCAGGGCCCAGGATGTCCTGGGGTTGTTGCCTGCTCACTGGTGGGCAGAGCTGGGTCCTAGGGTCTATGCACTGGTATATGGAGTCGGGTCCTGGGCCTTCTCATGGACAGCACCATGTCCCATGGTGGCTGTGGGCTCAGAACTTTTTAAGACAACTCCTGCTGCTGGTTGTTGGGGCTATGTTCCCACTCAGTTGCTTGGCCTGAGGCATTGTCCTACTGGGCCCACACTCTGGTGGGCAGGAGCAGGGTTGGGTCCTGAAGCTAGTAAGCTCAAGGGTGCTTGTCAGCACCAGTGTTTGCATGGTAGAACAGCCCCCCAGCCCCTGACCCAAAATGGCTGCCACCACTGTCTGTGTACCCAAGGTGAAGAGGTGGCTTCCCACCTCTCTGGGAGACCCTCCAAGATCAGTAGGTGGGTCTGACCCAAGTTTCTTTCAAATTACTGCTTCTACCCTGGGTCCCAGAGCATGTGAGATTTTGTAAGCATCCTTTAAGAGTAGACGCCCCTGGCACTCTCAAAAATAAGCCCTGCTGGCTTTCAGAGCCAAATGTTGTGGGGGGTTGTCTTAGTGTAAGACCCCCTAGGGTGGGGAGTCTGATATGGAGCTCAGAGCCCTCACTTTGGGGAGAAACTCTGCAATTGTAATTATCCTACTGTTTCTGAGTCACCCACCAGGGGTGTATATAGATCTGACTAAACCGTGACTTTGCTGGTCCTATTCTCTCATTGTGGTTCTTTCTTTATATCTTTTGTTGTAGAAGCTTTTTTTTTTTTTTTGCTAGATTCTGGTCCTTCCCATCAATAGTTGCTCTGTAAATTTTATAGTTATAAATTCTGTGTGCCCTTGAGAGGTGGTGAGCTTGGGGTCTTCCTACTCTGCCATCTTGGCCATTCCCTTGCCTTAGGAACTTTAAGTAGTACAGACACTGCCCCCCATCCCCGAGTCTGACCTCAGAACTATAGAATCCGAGAATCTCCAGAAGTGCAGCTGAAGTACAGCTTTGAAATGTTCTGCTGTTGATTCTCTTGCAATTTATGCAGGTGGATATATAGATACCAATGCCCTAAACATATTAAAACTTATTTGTAAGTAATTTCCCCTAGAGATGAAAGGTATGTTGTTTCACTCCATGTATATTTTAAGTTCAGGAATTAGAATAAATTAAGTCATATTATGACATACACATGATAAATATTGATCTATGTTGACAAATAACATTGACTGAATAATGACATTTATAGCACTCTAAAATCTTCCCACATGTGTTCTTTTTTATATTCTTATAACTACTCTGCAAGGTAATCAACCAAGGGGTATTTAATGAGTTTCTAGTGTTGTTCAGGTTCTTGCATGGAGAATCCCAGTGACGGGGCAGCCTGGTGGGCTGCCATCTATGGGGTTGCACAGAGTCGGACACGACTGAAGCAACTTAGCAGCAGCAGCAGCAGTGTTGTTCAGGAACGGTGCTGGGTATACAGGGAAATGATTATTGGTCTCACATTACACATTAGGATATGGATTGTGAGTGATTAAGTTTCCAGGGTCAGTTGATGGAAGAGTCAGGACCTGCAGTGACAGCCTGGCTCAGCACATCCTCGGCTTTGCTGCCTACAAACTTGCCAGTTCACCTACTGCTGCTGTGATTACTCTGGGGAGTCTCCTAGATATCAGTGAAAGTTCCATATATTCATCTTTCTTACCCTTTTGTTCTCTTTCTGCCAATTATATATGAAAAAAATATTCTTTTTTTCTTTTCCAGCCAGCTACCAGATCATCTCATTTTCCTTCTGTTCTTTTAGAGCAGGTGATCTGTAACAACAAACTCCAGCATCAGCTTTCTCTCTCAGTCTTCACAGTCTCTTTCTACTCCTCGTCACTCCACCCAGAAAACTCTGATTCAGGTCACACAAATCCCGTTCACAGTTAATCAGAACAGACACTTCCGAAATCTTACTTTCTTCTTACTCTTCTTTCTGAAAGAACCTTTCTCTCCCAGCCTTCCAGTCCTCTGTCTTCAGTGCTGTCAGTCTTTCTTCAGCCTCTCCCCTTCCTTCCTTTTCTTTCAGTTGTTTCTCTAGTCATTCCTCACACGGGGACCTAAATGGGTCCCCTGCTTCTACTTTCCTCATTCAGTCCCACTTCACACACAGCTTCCAATAAATAATTCTCTGCAATTAGTCATTGTTCAACCCAGAAGGCGACATGAGCTCTCTAGAGCCAATGCTATTAGATGAAGTCTTACCCCTTAAGATTTTCAGTACCTTCAAGTAATTGTTGATTTATTCAACAACCTCATGCCTTGAAACCAACCCAAGCAAATTTCCCACTCCTGCCACCTTCCAAAGCAGGAGACGTAAGAGACATGGGCTCAATCTCTGGTTGGGAAGATCCCCTGGAGGAGGGCACGGCAACCCACTCCAGTGTTCTTGCCTGGACAATCCCATGGGCTGAGGAGCCTGGAGGGCTATGGTCCATAGGGTTGCAAAGAGTCAGACACGACTGAGCACACACACACCATCTGCTCATCCCAGACATGACACCCACCTTGCACAGAAGCTCTTTCTTACTGCTTACCAGGACACATCACCCAGCATCAAACTCTTTTAAAAGCAGTGTGGAGTTCAGATAAAGCATAGCCTTTGTCCTTTTTTCCTTTGTTTAAAAATTTATTTTTAATTTGATAATTGCTTTACAATGTTGTGCTGGCTTCTGCCGTACGACAGCATAAATCAACCATCAGTATACATATATCCCCTCCCGTGAACTCCCCCTATCGCACCCCTCTAGGTTGTCACAGAGCACTGGGTAGAGCTCCCTGTGTTATACAGCAGCTTCCCACCAGCTCTCTATGGTACATATGACAGTGTGTATATGTCAATGCTACTCTTTCAATTCATTGCACCCTCTTCTTCCCCCACTGTGTCCACAAGTCTGTTCTGTCTGCATCTCTATTCCTGCCCTATAAACAGGCTCATCTGTACCATTTTTCTAGATTCCATCAGCCAGTCAGTTCAGTCACTCAGTTGTGTCTAACTCTTTGCAACCCCATGCACCGCAGCACACCAGGCTTCCCTGTCCATCACCAACTCCTGGAGTTTACTCAAACTCGTGTCCATTGAGTTGGTGATGCCATCCAACCATCTCATTCTCTGTCATCCCTTTCTCCTCCCACCTTCAATCTTTTCCAGCATCAGGATCTTTTCTAATGAGTCAGTTCTTCGCATCAGGTGGCCAAAGTATTAGAGTTTCAGCTTCAGCATCAGTCCTTCCAATGAATATTCAGGACTGATGTCCTTTAGGATGAACTGGTTGGATTTCCTTGCTGTCCAAGGGACTCTCAAGAGTCTTCTCCAACACCACAGTTCAAAAGCATCAATTCTTCAGTGCTCAGCTTTCTTTATAGTCCAACTCTCACATCCATACACGACTTCTGGAAAAACCATAGCTTTGACTAGATGGACCTTTGTTGGCAAAGTAATGTCTGCTTTTTAATAAGCTGTCTAGGTTGGTCATACCTTTTCTTTCAAGGAGCATTAATAGATTCCATATATGAGCATTAATATGCAGTCTTTGTTTTTCTGACTTCACTCTAGGTTCATCCACCTCAGTTCAACTGACTCAAATTCATTTGCTTTTATGGCTGAGTAATATTCTGTTGTATGTGTGTACCACAACTTCTTTATCCATTCATCTGTCAATGGACATCTAGGTTGTTTCCATGTCCTGTCTATTGTAAATAGTGCTGCAGTGAACATTGGGGAATATGTGTCATTTTCAGTTATGGTTGTCTCAGGGTATGTGCTCAGTAGCGGGACTGGGTAGGTCATGTGGTAGTTTTATTCTTTTTTTTTTTTTTAAAGAAATCTCCATACTGTTCTTTACAGCGGCTGCATCAATAGTCTTTTTCCTTTTTCATTACATTCCCACTGATAGTGCAGAAGGGTTTTCTTTTCTCCACAACCTCTCCAGCATTTATTGTTTGTAGTGTTTTTAATGATGACCATCCTGACCGATGTGAAGTGATACTTCATTGCCGGCCTCTTTTTCTGCCAGGACCAAGAGAGGATCTTTGTCCACTGTTCATATGCCATGAGTATATGACAAGGTTCGTAGAGGTAGAACCCAGACAATTTTATCACGCTTCCCCACCCCCTTAAAAAATTAAGACCTCCAGAAGTTCTCAGTCTCATGCTAATGCATACTCTACCTCCAGTGATTTTCCCACTTACCACTTGACTTCTTGTCATTGTATGACTTCAGGGGCTTCTGCTACAGTTCATGCAGCAGCTTCTGCTCCAGTGGAACAACCAAACAAATCTTGGGATTTGGGCATGATGACAAGAGATTAGAAAGACTTCCCTGGGCCCTGACTGTGGAGACATCGGTAGCATGGTGGAGTAAAAGATTGCTTCTCTGCCCCTTTCAATCTACAACCGTATACAATCACACGTCAACAAAGGTGCCTCTGTCAACACAATAGGATGCTGGATAGCTCCACACATCCGTACATATAAAGGTTGGTGATGGGAACAGAGAGAAGTGGAACCGAGGGAACTGCAAAGTCAGCGCCTTCAGGCCCTGCCCTCTGACCATGGCAGCTGACTCCACAGCTCAGAGAACCTAGCAGCAACAGGTGAGGTGACTGTGCGTGACTCTAACCTCCTAATCACAACAGCGCCAGAGCCACAAGTGACTTGGCAACAATGGCAGTGGGGCTGCCACTGGGCTGCCCACAATCCAGCCTCCACCTCCTTCTGCAGTGGTGGAGCCCTTGAGCCTTATAGCACCTAAGAGGTAGAGATGCCTGTGAGACCTCGGCAACCATCCCACCAGTGTCCTCCTTCCCCCATGGCAGTAAAAGCTACAACTCAGAGGATGCTGGATACGAAGGAAGAGCCCACCATGTCAGTGACTACAGTGGTTGTGGCAGAAGCAAGGCAGCAGTGACCCCGGAGGCATAAGAAGCAATAGTTGAAGGCACAGAGGCACACCTCTCTCAAAGAGGTGGAGGCTGGAAAGTGCGCACTCTTGAAAGTGGAGTGGAGTAAAGGATTGCCTTTCTCTGCCCTTTCAGTCTACAGCCATATAGCAACTACAAACCAACAAAGGTGCCTCTGTCAACACAATAGGATGCAGGATAACTCCACACATCTGTACATTTGTTTATAAAGGTTGAATACAACCAGGGGAAGCTCATTTAACAGAAACCAAAAACTTGTGTTATAGCACCACCTTCTGGAAAACAGAAGAAGGTACTCTAATTTCTTTTCTTTTTTTTTTAATATAAATTTATTTATTTTAATTGGAGGCTAATTACTTTACAATATTATATTGGTTTTGCCATACATCAACATGAATCCGCCATGGGTGTACATGTGTTCCCCATCCTGGACCCCCCTCCCTCCTCATCCCATCCCTCTGGGTCATCCCAGTGCACCAGCCCCAAGCATTCTGTATCATGCATCAAACCTGGACTGGCAATTTGTTTCATATACGATATTGTACATGTTTCAATGCCATTCTCCCAAATCATCCCACACTCTCCCTCTCCCACAGAGTCCAAAAAACTGTTCTGTACATCTGTCTCTTTTGCTGTCTTGCATACAGGGTTATCGTTACCATCTTTCTAAATTCCATATATATGCGTTAGTATACTGTATTGGTGTTTTTCTTTCTGGCTTACCTCACTCTGTATAATAGGCTCCAGTTTCATCCACCTCATTAGAACTGATTCAAATGTATTCTTTTTAATGAATGAGTAATACTCCATTGTGTATATGTACCACAGCTTTCTTATCCATTCATCTGCTGATGGACATCTAGGTTGCTTCCATGTCCTGGCTATTATAAACAGTGCTGTGATGAACATTGGGGTACACGTGTCTCTTTCAGTTCTGGTTTCCTTGGTGTGTATGCCCATGAGAGCTGACTCTTTTAGGAGGGTCAACATTAGGGGAATGGATATCTGAGATAGAGAAGACGAAGAGGGAACAGTTTATTTAAGGAAAGAATAGCTGATAAAATTTTCTAAACTTGGGGGAGGAACTGTGTATACAAGTCCTTAAAGCTAAGAGAACACTTAATTATCTCAATGCAAAAAGACCTTCTCCAAGACACATAATATTAAAATGATCAAAAGTAAAAGAAAGCATTTTAAAGGCAGCCAGGAATAAAGGATAGTAACTCATTGGGTTATCAGCAGATTTCTCAGCAGAAATCCTCTAGGCCAAGAGAAAGTGAAATGGCATTCTCAAAATTCTGAAAGATAGGCTTTCACCCAAGAATGCAGAGCAAAGTTGTCATTCAGATGTGAGGGAGAAATACTTTCCCAGACAAATAAAAGCTATGGGAGTTCATTCATACTAGACCTGCCTTACAAGAGATGTTGAAAAGAGCTCTTCTATAGTTGATTAACAATGTGTTCATTTCAGGTGTATAGCAAAGTGATTCATTTATTGCTTTTCCAAATTCTTTTCCCATTTAGGTTATTACATGGTATTGAGCAGTGTTCCCTGTGCTATACAGTAGATTCTGTTTGGTCATCTATTTTAAATTTAGCAGTGTGTACATGTCAAACCCAAACTACCATTCTGTCCTTCCTTCCCCATTCTTCCCTTCTCTAAGACTGTTTCTGCTTTGTAAATAAGTTCATTTGTATCATTTTTTAAAAAATTTCACATATATGCAATATCATATATTTGTCTTTCTCTGTCTGACTTACTGCACTTGGTGTGATAATCTCCAGGTCCATCCATGTTGCTTCAAATGGCATTATTTCATTCTTAATGGCTGAGTAATATTTCAGTGCATATATGTACTATGCCATGTTTATCCTTTCATCTGCTGATGGACATTTAACATTTAGATAGCTTCCATGTCTCGCCTATTGCAAACAGTGCTGCAGTGAACACAGTGGTGCCTGTATCCTCAGTTTTACTTCTCTCATTCCAATTTGGATCCCTTTTATTTCTTTTTCTTGTTTGATTGCAGTTTTTAGGGGTATCACAAGTATGAATAAAAGTAACAGAGTGGTTATCCTTGTCTAGTTCCTGATCTTAGCAGAAGTGCTTTCTTTTTTCACTGTGGAGTGTGGTGGTAGTTGTGGACTGATGGCTTTCATAAGTTTGAGATAAATTGCCTCTACACCCACTTTGTTGAGAGTTTTTATCGAAAGTAGATTTTTAATTTTGTGTGTCTGTTGACATATAAAGACGCTTACTCCTTGGAAGAAAAATTATGACCAACCTAGATAGCATATTGAAAAGCAGAGACATTACTTTTCCAACAAAGGTCCGTCTAGTCAAGGCTATGGTTTTTCCAGTGGTCATGCATGGATGTGAGAGTTGGGCTGTGAAGAAAGCTGAGCACCAAAGAATTGATGCTTTTGAACTTTGGTGTTGGAGAAGACTCTTGAGAATCCCTTGGACTGCAAGGACATCCAACCAGTCCATTCTGAAGGAGATCAGCCTGGGATTTATTTGGAAGGAATGATTCTAAAGCTGAAACTCCAATACTTTGTCCACCTCATGTGAAGAGTTGACTCATCGGAAAAGACTCTGATGCTGGGAGGGATTGGGGGCAGGAGGAGAAGGGGATGACAGAGGATGAGATGGCTGGATGGCATCACTGATTCGATGGATGTGAGTCTGAGTGAACTCTGGGAATTGGTGATGGACAGGGAGGCCTGGAGTGCTGCGATTCATGGGGTCGCAAAGAGTCGGACGCGACTGAGCGGCTGAACTGAACTGATTGACGTATTATTTTTATTCCTCAATTTGTTGATACAGCATAGCACGTTGATTGATTTGTGGATATTGAATCATCATTGTATTACTGGAGGGGCACTTGATCATGGTGTATAATTCTTTTAAGGCATTATTAAATTTGTTTTGGTAAAGTTTTGTTGAGGTTTTTTTTGCATCTGTTCTTCAGGGATATTGACTTTTAAATGTCTTTCTTTTTTTTTTTTGGCAGTGTCTTTGTTTCGGGTATTAGGATGATGCTGGCCTCATAAGTAAGTTTGGTAGTGTTTCTTCTTGGGTTTTTTAGAATAGTTGAGAAGGATATGTGTTAACTCATCTTTGAATATTTGGTAAAATTTACCCATGGAGCTGTCTGGATCTGTACTTTTTTTTTTTTGGAGAATTTTAAAAATTACTGATTCAATTTCATTATTGGTATTTGTTCTTTTCCTATTTTCTGTGTCTTCTTGATTCAGTCTTGTGAGATTGTATATTTATAGAAACTTGTCCATTTCTTCTATCTTGTCCATTCTATCAGAGTATAGTTGTTTATGGCAATCTCCAACTATCCTTTGTATTTCTGTGGTGTCAGTTGTAACTTTTCCTTTTTCATTCTGATTTTATTGATTGGACCTTCTTCTTTTTCTTTTTGTTTTTGGTGAGTCTGACTAATGGTTTGTCCATTTTGTTCATCTTTTAAAAACCACCTGTTTCATTAATCTTTTCTACTATTTCATTTACTTCTGCTGTGATCTTTGTTTTTTCCCTCCTGCTCATATTGGGGTTTGTTCTTGTTTTTCTAGTCCTTTAGTTGTAAGATTGTTTATTTGAGATTTTTCTTGTTTCCTAAAGTAGGATTTTATCACTATAAATTTCCATCTTAGATATGGTTTGAGCATGTCCCATTGATTTGGAGTCATTGTGTTTCCATTTTCAGTTTTTTCCAGATGTGTTATAGTTTTCCCTTTGAGTTCTTTAGTGATGTATTGGTTTTTAGTAGCCTATTGTTTAGCTTTATTGTGTTTATGCTTTTGCATGTTTTTCTTATAGTTGTATTACAGTTTCATACCTTTTTACGCAGATAAGACGTTTGCTATGATTTCAGGCTTAACATTATTGAGACTTGTTAGGTAGTTAGCAGGTGATCTGTGCTGGGAAATGTTCCATGGGCACTTGATAAGAATGTATATTCTGCTTTTGGATGGAATGCTCCATTTATATTCAGTCCATCTGGTCTAATGTTTCATTTAAGGCCATTCTTCCCTTATTAATTTTCTGTCTGGGTGATCTCTCCATTGATGTAAGTGGGGTGTTAAATTGCCCTAATATGATTGTGATACTGTTGATCTCTCCCTTTATGTTTGTTAATGTTTGCATTATGTATTTAGATGCTTCTGTGTTGGTTGCCTATATACTTACAGTTGTTTACCTTCTTGTTAGATTGATCTCTTGATCACTTTGTAATTCCTTCTTTGCTTCTCTGAGGCTTTGTTTTAATGTCTATTTTTGTCAGTACAAATACTGCTACCCCAGTTTTCTTTTTGTTTCCATTTGCATGGAGACATTTTTCTATCCTCTCACTTTCAGTCTGTGTGTTTCTTTAGATTTGCAGTGAGTCTCTGGTGGGCAGCATATATATGGGTCTTGTTTTCTTTATTCATTCAGCCACTGCTTATCTTTGGATTAGAGCATTTGGTCCATTTATGTTTAAGGTAATTATTGATAGGTATGTACTGACTGCCATTTTGTTAATTGTTTCTATAGTTCTTTTTTGCTCCTTTTTTCCCTCTTTTTTTCTTATTTGATGACTGTATTTCGTGTTATGTTTTTTGCATGTGTATCTCTTATAGATTTTTGGTTTGTGGTTATCATGAGGTATGTGTGTGATTACCATGAAGGGGGTGTATGTGTGTTTGAGGTGAGGTGAGGTGAAGTCGCTCAGTCGTGTCCGACTCTTTGCGATCCATCCATGGGATTCTCTAGGCAAGAATACTGGAGTGGATTGCCATTTCCTTCTCCAGGGGATCTTCCTGACCCAGGGATCGAACCCGGGTCTCCTGCATTGGAGGCAGATGCTTTAACCTCTGAGCCACCAGGGAAGCCGTATGTGTGTTTATGTATATATATTTTTTCTTTGATAATCTCTTAAGTTTAAACATATTCTAACAATGCTGCATTTTTACTCACTCTTGCCCATGTTTAATATTTTTTACATCATATTTTACTTCTTTTTGTTTTGTGTATCCCTTAACTATTTATTGTTGATATACATGGTTGTGCTACTTTTGTCTTTTAACCTTTCTACTCACTTTAAAGTGGTTAATCTGTTATTCTTACTCTACATTTGCCTTTACCAATAAGATTTTTTTGAATTTCTAGTTGTGGTTTTTCCTTTCCGTTTAGAGAAGTCTATTTAATATTTCTAATAAATTGGTTTAGTGGTCAGAACTCAACTTTTACTTGTCTGTTAAACCCTTTCTCTCTCCTGCAAATTTGAATGCTAGCCTTGTGGGGTTGAGTATTCTTACCTGTAGGATTTTTACTTTCATCATTTTAAATATATCCTGGCACTCCTGTCGGCCTGTAAAACTTTAACTGATTAACCTGTGGGAGTCCCTTGTATGTAAACAATTGTTTTTCCCTTTGCTGATTTAAGATTCTCATTCTATCTTTTAATTTCCGGCATTTTAATTACAGTGTGTTTTGGTGTGGTTCTCGTTGGGTTGATCTTGTTTGGGACTCTGTTTCCTGGACCCAGATGTCTATTTCCTTTTCCAGATTAGGGAATTTTCAGCTATTATTTCTACTAAACTCTCTGCCCCTTTCTCTCTCCCCTCTTTTTGGGACCCCCATCTTTCAAATTTTTGTACGCTTCATGTTGTCCCAGATGTTTCTTTAACTGTCTTCATTTTAAAAAGTTTTTTTTTTTTCCTGTTCAGCTCATGTAGTTTTTCACTACTCTGTCTTCCAGTTCACTGAATCATTCCTCTGTATCATCTAATCTACTGTTGATTCATTCTAGTGTAATTAAAAAATTTTTTACTTTATTCTTTGGGCTTCCCTGGTGGCTCAGAGGTTAAAGCGTCTGCCTCCAATGTGGGAGACCTGGGTTCGATCCCTGGGTCGGGAAGATCCCCTGGAGAAGGAAATGGCACCCCACTCCAGTATTCTTGCCTGGAGAACCCCACGGACGGAGGAGCCTGGTAGGCTACAGTCCACGGTGTCGCAAAGAGTCGGACACGACTGAGCGACTTCACCTTACCTTACCTTACTGTATTCTTCAGTCTGTTTGGTTTTTCTTTATATTTTCTAATTCTTTGCTAAACTTCTCACCGTGTTCATCCTTTCTTCTCTTGAGTTCACAGAGCAACTCTATAATCATTACCTTGAACTTTTGATAGATTGCTTATCTTTGCTTAGTTTTTTGTTCCTTCATCTCCTAATTTTACCTAACTCTCTTTATTTATGTATTAGGTAGGTTGTCTACATCTCACGATCTTGGAGAAACAGCCTTATGTCAGAGACATAAGGGGCTTTTAAGGCTCAGAATCACACTCCCCTCTTTTGTCACCAGAGCTATATGCTCTAGTGAAAGTGAAGTGAAAGTGTTAGTCTCTCAGTCATGTCTGACTGTGTGACCCCCGCGTGGACTGTAGCCCACCAGGCTCCTCTGTCCATGAATTTCCCAGGCAAGAATACTGGAGTTGGGTGCCATTTCCTACTCCAGGAGATCTTCCCAACCCAGGGATCAAACTTGCATCTCTTGTGTTTTTAAGTCTAGCTTGCCCCTTTCTTGGTTAACTGACAGGTCTTGCTGGTTACTGGTGGGCAGAGCTAAGTCACAGGGTGCCTGGCTATATGGGCTGGGTGTTCTCTGCTTTGGTGGCGGCCTGCCAGTGGATGAGGCTGGGTCCCTGAGCAGCTGTCTACTTGATCTTAGGAGTCCCGGGACTGATGATGGCCTGCTGGTGGATGGATAAGCTCCTGACACTAACACGCTAGACTGGGGACTACAGATGGTGCTTGTCAGCACCAGTGTCCTTGTTGCAGAATGAACTGCCAAAAATGGCTGCTGCCAGCCCCTGTGTCCACAGGGGAAGTCCTCATTGTCTCTTGCCTCTCTGGGAGGCTTTCCAAGATTAGGAAGTGGGATGACTCAGTCTCCTTTCAAATTACTGCCTCTGTTCAGTTCAGTTTAGTTCAGTCGCTCAGTCGTGTCCGACTCTTTGCGACTTCATGAATCGCAGCATGCCAGGCCTCCCTGTCCATCACCAACTCCCAGAGTTCACTCAGACTCGTGTCCATCGAGTCAGTGATGCCTGTACTGGGTCTTAAAGTGTGTAAGATTTTTGCATTCACCTTTTATTTATTTATATATATTTAAAAGATATTTATTTATTTGGCTGTGTTTCTCCATTGCAGGATCTTCTTTCATTGTGGTGCACAGACTCTTTATGGCATGTGGGCTCTGGAGCATGCAGGCTCAGTGATTGTGGCACATAGGCCCTTTAGTTGTGGCACACAGGCTTACTTGTTCCATGGCTTGTTCCGTGGAACAAGTTCCCCAACTTCCCTTAGTTCGCCAACTAGGGACTGAACCGGCATCCCCTGCACTGCAAGGTAGACTGTCTACCTTTGGACCACCAAAGAATTCTCTGCATTTATCTTTTAAAAGTAGAGTGTCTATTTCTTACAACCTTCTAGCTATCTCATACACAATTCCTGCTAGCTTTCAAAGCCAGTGCTTGGGGCTCATCTTCCCAGTGTAGGACTCCCATCCCCCTTGCCCCATCCAGCTTGAGAACCCAATATGAATCTCAGAGCCTTCACTCTTTGGGAAGAACTTCTCTCTGTCCTGTTGGTGGTTGCCCACCTGAGGGTATGAGTCTTGACTATACCATGTCTCCACCCCTCCTACCCATCTTTTTGTATTTTCTTATTTAAGATATTTTCTGCTGGTCTTCAAGTCATTCTTATATAGTTGCTCTGTAAATAGTTGTAATTTTGGTGTGCCCCTGGGAGGAGGTAAGCTTAGGGTGTCTGTATTCTACCATCTTGGCTATAACTCTCCCATCTTGGCTACTTCCTCCTCTATTAATTTTTGCACTATTTTAACTGCATATTATTTTGTTTCACTTGTGGATTTTTAAAGTATTTTATATATGTATCTGTGAATAAACTATGTTCCCAAGTAGACTGTGATTAAATGCTCTTATTGAGTCTTTTGTTGGAGTTTCAGACAGTTTAGTACATTGTAGTGGGTGATTCAACGTAACTTTCTTTACACTGGCAACTCGCATCACAGTATTTTTTCTCTGTACTATGTCAGGTCTTGAATTTGGGGACACTCTGAGGGTCTGTTTGCTCGGACTCTCTCTTGAGGTCTCCACACTGAGAACTGGAGTTCTGTTGGTATTAAAAGAGGCAAAGTAAGGAAGAACCAGTGTTGTTGTTGTTCAGTCACTAAGTCATGTCCGACTGTTTGTGACCCCAAGGACTGTGGCCTGCCAGGCTTCCCTGCCCTTCGCCATTTCCCAGAGTGTGCTCAAACTCATGTCCTTTGAGTCGGTGATGCCATCCACTGTCTTATCCTCTACTGTCCCCTTTTCCTCCTGCCCTCAATCTTTCCCAGAATCTGTGAGACTTTTCCAGTGAGACTGGTAGATAAATACAGCCTGTGAGAAGATGAGGCCTGCACCAGGGGAAAGATGCAGCTGTTGAAAGTGAGCAGAGTGGAGCTTGCAGAGAGGTGGAACCATGCATGATTTGGATGCCTAAGGATGCTCAGAGATTGGACTTCAGTCCCTGGAGGTGGGGGATTGCCTGATAGGAGCAAAATAGATCCCCAGTTTTCAAAGGGTGTATTCCAGGGAGTTGGAGCAAGTGGGATCCAGTTCCCTGACCAGGAATCAAACCCAGCCCCCCTGCACTGGGGGTGTGGAGTCTTAGCCACTGGACCACTAGGGAAGTGCAGGAGAGACAGTTACCCAGCTTCTGCAGTACTTGGAGGTTAAGGGGTTGGACTGAATGTCACAACAGTCTAACTAGATGGTATGTTCTATTGGCAACAAGCCCCCCACGGTTAGATGCTCTCCAAAAATCACCTCATTAACATAATAGAAGACAAGCCACTTCAGTTACTCTTATCACTTAGGAAATTCCAAGGGTTTTAGGAGCTCTATGCCAGTAACAGGGATGAAGACCACATATATATTTCAATTAAAAAAAAAAATTTATTTGACTGCGTCAGGTTTTAGTTGCAGCTTGCAAACTGTTGGTTGTGGCGTGTAGGATCTAGTTCCCTGACCAAGGATTGAACCCAGGCCCCCTGCATTGGGAGCATGGAGTCTTAGCTACTGTACCATCAGGGAAGTCCCTATTCTTCTTATAATATAAGTCACAATATCCCAGGAACAAAATTGATTAAACACCAGCAATATGCTAGGCATTGTGCTAGGTACTGGGGATAAAGCTGTGAATGAGACAGACACAGTTTCTTTTCTTAGGAAGCTTAGAGTCTTAAGGAGAGGACATATCATTAAACTGAAAATTACAGGTAATTAAATAAGCACTAAGAGTATAAGGAGGTAGATTCTGCAGAAATATATGAGTCTTGAGACTTAGTCTCAGTAAGAGGGAGACGTGCAGGATCAGAAAAGGACTGGATTGGCCCTGTGATCTTGTGGCTAGGGGCTGAGTTGAAGAGCCTGCGGTCAGAAGAGGTTAAGCCCAGATAGCGGAAGCTGGGTTTTAAGGTTCTAGGTACTTCCTCTCAGAACCCCCAGGGGATAATCTTTCTGTACTGTTTGTGTTATCTTCTGTGCAAGAAGCTACCAATTTGTGCTTTTCCCAAGTTTAATTTCTGCCTGTCAGGCAGAAAATATCCTACTGTGCATGTGGACTCTAGGATTCAAGATAAAATGTGATTTCTAATAAAAATACTTTATCTAAAACATAGTGGTTAAGTGAAGTTTCTTCCCCTAATATGTGTAGTCTAGGGTAGTATGAACTTTTCTCAAGTTGAAGCTTGAGGTTTTGTAGAAGAGTGGTAGGCAGTGAGAACTATCTAATGTTTGCACTGTTAGTTTCACTCTGATACATCAGAGTCACTCAAAGTAGTATTGACTGATCTATAGAAGGGAGACATTTATTTATTCACACAGTTTTCTTCATACCAGCAATTGAATCCTGTTCATGCCTACTTTGACTTTGGAAAGAAAGAAAGGATTTACAAGGCAGGTAGACTTCTCGGATAATGAAGATGGTGTGCTCTCAGTGGTTGGTATGGGGAAGGAATGAGTGGCAAAGGGAGAAACGGCTATATATAAAAAGTGACGAAGTGATTAAAAAAAAATTTTTTTTTCATAATTTCTGATTTGAATTGGGATATTTGCAGTCAGTGAAATTCAGTTGACTTCTTACATGATGGTTCCTCGTTGGCATTGTATCTTCAATTCTGGTGTCTGCCAGGAGGTGGGCAACAGTGCCTTTCAGGGTATACTAGTGTGGCTACCTGCCTAGTGAACACGCATTTCATCTGGTTATATATATATACCTATATAGTGCTTCCCTGGTGGCGCAGAGAGTAAAGAAACTGCCTGCAATGCTAGAGACCCAGGTTTGATCCCTGGGTTGGGAAGATCCCCTGGAGAAGGAAATGGCAACCCACTCCAGTATTCTTGCCTGGAGAATTCCATGGAAAGAGGAGCCTGGCAGGCTACAGTCCATGGGGTTGCAAAGAGTTGGACACGACTGAGTGACTACACTTTCACTTTTCATATCTGTATATGAACTAAGGATGCCTTGTGATTTGCTAACCGTGTATATATTTGTATACATATTTGCCACATTGCTGATCATTTCTTAGTGAATATTCCCAGAAATGAGAGAGTTAAGTCCCAAGGTGGAACACAGTCTAAGTTGCTTGGAACACTGCCAGGCTGCCCTCCAGAGAGGCCGCACTAGTCTACTTATCTCCAGTGTGAAAGACAGTGTTCCAGCACGGTTTACAGATTGTAAAAGGAAGAAAAGTGATAGATGCTGTCAGTGATACAGAGATGGGCTTTGCAGTTGGCAGGCTGTGCTCAGTCTTACCAAAGTGCTGCTACTTATATCATGATCAGCTGGAAATTTGGCAGAAGAATGTGCTTAGTTGCTTCAGTTCTGTCCAACAAATCTTTAAATCTTGCTACAAGGTGTGGTACAGTGGAAAGATCATTAAAGTGGCATTTGACATCTAATAAATGTTAGATTCCTTTCAGTCCCTCTCTATTACTTTCTCTAAAATGGTGCCCCTCCCACCTCTAGACCTGTGTACAGCTTTAAGGAGCTTGGGCAATACTTCATGAGAGAAACCTGGTGAACGTTCTTAACAGGGAAGAAACAGCAGACACTCATGGTGCAGAGTGACAAAAAATAACACTACTTTTGTGCCTCTCTGCTGTGTACTTCCTGGCAGTTGTGTTTTTACCCTCAGAGGCAGTGCAAGTGTGATAATTGCTTAGTCATGTCCTACTCCTTGTGACCCCATGGACTGTAGCCTGCCAGGCTCTTCTGTCCATGGAATTCTCCAGGCAAGAATTCTAAAGTGGGTTGCCATTCCATTCTCCAGGGGATCTTTCTGACCCAGGGATTGAACCCTGGGATCCTGCATTGCAAGCAGAAACTTTATCGTCTGAGCCACCAGGGAAGCCGATGATTTCAGATCTTATCCCAGGACCGTGTTCACTCTGAGGAGCTTCCAATAACTGAAGCAAAATGCTGCTGGTAGTTGGTCAAGATGTTTAAATGTCACTTGGTAACTGATCACTTTTGAGTCATGATGATGCACTGTGATGCTCAGTCATGCAAAGGCCCAGTGGCTCGCCTCAGCCTGCACTGCACTGAGAGGTAGGTGCATAACTTGCCACCCCTTGGAATGAGTCCTCCTAGAACATTCTGGCATAGGGAATCTAAGCCTTTCTCTAAATGCTGCTTTTCTAGAAAAGTTCACTCATTGATTGGTAAGAGCCAGGAATATTGGACAACTGCCTTTGGATAGCCCATTGGCTGGCACATAACAGGTGCTTATTGGGTGAACAAAACATAATGAGAGAATAAACAGGAAAGTATTCATGGGAAAATTGACATTATGTTTTGCTTGATTTCATGTCTGTAATACGTATGAGAAACCTCTTTCAGTGCTTGATGCAGAGGAGGACATCAGTATTCCAAGTGTTCTAGTAAAGTATGAACAGAATCTATGGGAATAGAGAATTCAGAGTCCTCTCAAATAATTTCTATTGGTCCTTCAGGGCCTAATCCTTGAGGTGAAAAGTATAAACTTTTATTTCTTCTATCTAGTGTTTCAGTTATAATAATAATACTCATTGAATACTTTCCATGTACTATACACATACTATCTTATTTGGTCTTCACAGCTTGATAAGGCAGGATCCATTATAATCATCCCCACTTTACAGATAAGGCAACTGAGACACAAAGGGTAACCTACCCAATGGTATTTGGGTACAAAGTGGCAGGGGTGGCCTTCACCCACCTCTGCTCTTACATAAGGCCTGTTTTGTGTTCTCAGAACCATGTCATGAAGATAATTCCCCCAAATGGGACATCTGGTCACTTTTAGAAAAGAGAGTGGAGAGGAAATGAATTCATTTCTACTTACCAATTAAAATCGCTTATTTAGCAAAGGAAAAAATTAGGATAAAATATCTTGATCATGGAAAAATTAAATGGCCCTTTCAAACCAATATTTAAGTCACATTTACTCCAGCCTGGCTTTCTCCCTGTCTGGGTGGTAGACCAACTAACCTTTCTATTTTTCTCTTGGACATTTTGGCATTTTATAGACATACAAAATGCATTTGTGAAGTGCTCATAATTTACAGTCTCTGCATAGCACTCCTCCCTTTATTCCCTGCTATGATAAACATAACCAGATAGCAAGTTCACAGAAGGTTATGAGCTTTGAAGTCTTTGAAAAATCCGAAAATTATATGACAATATTGTATATGTAATCACTGCTGAGAGCAAGCCAACATCTTCCCAAATGCCAGACACATGGCCCCTATAAATCCTCTGCTAAGAGCAGAGAGAGGTGGTCCTGTTTATTTAAACTTCAGAGTGGAATGGACATGGTTAGCATCATGATAATTGACACAATCAGGATATTCAAATAGAATTGCTGCTACTCATGTGTATTTAAATGTCATGCTTACATCAATAGTTCAGAAGAAGAAAATCTCCACACTCAAGGTTGGAGTAAATAAAACAGCTTCACCTTTCATTGAAACATATGTGAGAGGATTAGTAAATGTCTGGGGACTGTATAGTTTAATCTTGAGATAAGCTTTTATCAGTGAATATTTGCACACTTTTTGAAGCCCTTTGAAGTTACATTTGTGTTCCCTTAATTGGACCAAAAGTTTCCTAGTTGAATACGAGAGGAGCCTAAGAAATTTCTCTTTATGGTGCTCTGCTCCAATGGCATCAGTATTTACCTACAGTTTTATATATGTCAGGTTTCAATTATGATCTATAAATTTATGTCCAGGAAGGAGACTCCATTGCTCAGCATAGTTATCTGCTTATTGTGTTACTAGATATAACCCTGTGTGGAATTTTGAACTTGAATTTTCAGTTTGCTGTCCACACTTTTGGAAAAATATACAATTTGTGCCCAGATTGTTTTAAACTTAAAAGACTCTAGGAGCATAGATAAATGTATACTGAAAGGGTCACCCAAAGCAGTCTTGATGGACAGATGTGACATGTCAAAAGCTCTGGGTGTATCTCAATCAGTTCCTACAAACCAGGGTGAGAACGATTCATGGAAACAAGGTTAAAATGAAAGATTCTCTGATGTGTAATACCATCAAGTGATGGTGGTGTGGCTAGAGATTAAGAGCAATATGGAAAAAGACTATTCAGAATATTGACAGAGGGCAAAATCAAATGATGAAATCTAAAGTATCTCCTTGATCAATTTAGAGGTTGAGAATATGTCATGCTAACTTTTTTTTTTTTCTTAACTGTAGATGAAACTGAAAGTTTGGAAATATGTCACAACTACATCTCAAAAGAGAAAAGATAGCTTTCAGGTTTCAACTAGTTAAGGATTAAAGAGTGGGAACATAAAAGCTTTAAAACTTTCCTCTAAGATTAGATTTTGAGGCTCTAAGTTAAGAATGAGTCATTCTAGATAGCCCACTTCAACATTTTCTTGCTCCTGAAAGATCTGGCTAATCACGTGCAGCTTTTGTTTTATTTCTGAGAGAGAAAGTAACTTCACCCTCCCGTCTGATGAATCATAAAATGACTGTTGGGTTCGAAACATTCTCTCCTCCTGCTTGGTGATAAGTTAGCTGAGGCTAGTACATATGACTCAAATAGATGGATCACTCCTTTCTTCTTCTTTTTCATGATTTTGTCAAGGTCACCAAAATTATCTTAGAATTAGGGCTCAGAACTCAGCATCATCTTTGACTTTTCCCTTCCCTCTTTCCTTCCTGTTGCCAAGCGTTGTTTCTATCTTTGGAATACTTCTTGAATTTATACTTTGTTGTGCATTTCCATTGACATTGCCTTAAGTTAGGTGATTATTACCACTTGCTTATATAATTGTAAGAATCTATAATCTAACCCTATGTTTTTGTTCCTTAATTTTTTTCAGTGTCTTCTGTATGCTCAGTCTGGAGACTGAAGCACAGTATTTGTTAATTCTTGCCCATACTGTTTTTTTGATTCTTTCTGACTTTGCTGTTCTCTCTGCCTGAATGATTTTCACCCTTGTTATATACATAAATCATACCAACCCTTCAAAGCCCAGCTCGAATGTTTTCTATCCTGAGTTTGTCCTGATTATGAATCTCTTCTCTTTCCCTTCCTATTGCAACTTTCTTTCTCCCTTTATACAGGCACTTATCACTGCATAATTTATCATAATAACTTATTTTATGTTTTATTTCTGTGACTGTTATCATTAGGCATAGAACCAGTGTTTTTTCACATTAACATCTTTTAATCATTAAAGGTAATTTTAATAATGCATTTTATTCAATACAGTATATCTGAAATATTACCATTTCAGCTTGTAATAAATATAGACATTTACTAAAGAGATATTTTACATTCTTTTTTTTCATACTAAGTCTTTAAAATCACGTGTGTGTTTTATATATATATGTACCTCAGTCCAGGCACTTAGTTTTCACTGGAGATATTTGGTCTGTTAAATCTCATAAAATCTACCACTGGAAAAGTAGATTCACATGCCCAAGTTGTCCCAAATATGGTGCAAAGTTTTACAGTAACTGAATTGAGGATCAGTTTTTAGTTTTAGATTAGTAATACATTTTAATTCAGCAATTAGAAAAATTGAAATATAGTTAATTTACATACTGTATTTCAGGTCTATAGCAAAGTGGGCTGGAGATATAAACATACATATAAGTGTATTTTTTCCTTTGCAGTAACTTAAAAAAATAGCCTAAAGGACAAAGTAAATCTGATAAACCATGTAAAAGTTTGGTCTAATATAATCAGTTAAAATTTCTAGAACAAAACATTTTTATTTCTGATATTGGGTAAAAATCTGAGAACATGCAAGAGTAATAGCAGCATGATTTTATAATCTTTTTGACGGTATTACTAATTTTAGTTGCTGCTAATGAATACATAATACATATTGTTAGCATTATTCCTAATAATATTACTAACAGTGTGAAGATGAGACTATTGAAGTATACCAGTGCTTTTAGATACTGGTGTTAAGGATTAACTTATAAGGTTTTGGGGTGCTGCTGTCTGTTTTTACCTGATTGTAATGAAGTGAGTCTATATTCCTAGCACATTATTGGAGAACCAGACACATCTTAGTTTTGGGGGATGAATAAATTCACACCAGCTCCTATAAGGAGTGAAAGGAGGCATAATTACACAGAAGCAGAGACAGGTTAGGCACTACACAGTCCATGGAGTTCTCCAGGCCAGAATACTGGAGTGGGTAGCCTTCCTCTTCTCTAAGGGATTGTCTCAACCCATGAATAGAACCCAGGTCTCCTGCATTGCAGGCAGATTCTTTACCAGCTGAGCCACAAGAGAAGCCCCAAAAGGCTTATATGTCACAGTATTGTTTTAAGAAAGAACTGAGTGGCTATGTATAAAGCACCTAGAAAATTGTAAGTACTGTATCGCTATTTAGGAGTTTGTACCTATCACTGTTATTATGGAATGTTAGATTTTAGGATGGTTGCTTAAGCATTGTAGTCTGAGACTCTTATTTTATGGATGAAGAAAGTGAGACCCCGAGAGGGGTCATCAAGACCTAGGAAATCTCTTCACAGGGTCCTGGGCTCTTATATTCCATGCTAGGCCCAGTGCTATGTGTGAAACCTTGAGTTGTGGGTGTTGCAGACCCTCAAGGGTTTCAGGCTTGGACAGGTGGAGATTACAGCAAGACCAACGCCATGATGGGCAAGTGCAGCTTCTTACTCAAGAGGAACTCCAGATTTCTTAGGTTCTTCTCCTCTCCCTGCCACTCTCCAAGATGGCATCTAAGGAAATGGAGGAGTCATTTGCCTCTGTGACAGTGACAAGGTGAGAGCCTTGGATCCATGCTGGTGATCTTGAGTGACCCCAGCCTGCAGCAGCCTGAAGCAGGATTTCGGTTCCCTGGCTTCAGGTTGAAGTCAGGTCATGGCAGTGAAAGCACTGAATCTTAGCCACAAGACCACCAGGGACCAGAGATCAGTGACAAGGCTCTGGCCCATCAACTTTGCAGAAAATGAGTTTCTACAAAGAGGCAGAAAGTAGTGAAACAAGCAAAGTGTTTATTAGGAGGAAAGAGTAAGTATGGATATACACACAGGTGGGCTCAGAGAAGTCACGCCTTTGCAGTAGTTTGATTCACTTATCTGGGGCATTTCTTCTGGGTTTCCTCTGGCCAATCATCATGCTTTGCCAGACACTGTGTCCTTATTTGGTATATCTCAGGGTCTTCCCATGTGTGCATGTGCATCTCTTAGCCAGGATGGATTCTAGTGAAGAGGCCTAAGGGTGGGTTGACATTACTTGCTATGAGGTGACACCCCTTCTCTTTTGACCTCCAAGGAGCCTTTCTCCCATATGTGGTCAGGAAGGTCTCCTTGACCTTGAGAATGAGAAAAATGTGGTCTCTTATCTGAACAGTGTTCAGCTTTTCCTCCTCTTCATCTTGCAGTATCTGTCCACAGGAAACAAATTCTGGTTGCTCAGCCTGGGGCCCATCTGTCTCCTGCCTCATGAGGTCCTCTGAATTCTCTTTGTACAAGGAAATCTCTTCATCTTGACCTAGACCTTGCTCTTCATCAGCAGCGAGGAGGCAGGAATACAGGCGTAGGTGTCTGAAGCTACTTTCCTCCTCCAGTGCTCGCCTGCTGTTCCATTCTCGCTGGATGCAGTGTCATGGTGGACAGGGCACCCAGTCTAGCTGCAGGACACAGGACACTCATCCATATTTCCCAGGTGCCTCTGTATATCTCAACTCTCTCTTGAAAGCTTAGGCCCAAGCTAGGAAGAGCCAGGACTTTAGTGTCTGCTTCCATCATTTCTCTCTTCCCTCTGGTCTCTGGTGAGACATAACCCCAGATGTCATTCCTCTTTTCTGGGAATGTATTCATGCCTGCTTCCCTTGAAAGACCAGATACAGATGGTGGCTCAGATGTTAAAGTGTCTGCCTGCAACGCAGGAGACCCAGGTTCAATCCCTGGGTTGGGAAGATCCTCTGGAGAAGGAAATGGCAACCCACTCCAGTACTCATACCTGGAAAATTCCATGGATGGAGAAGCCTGGTGGGTTACAGTCCATGGGGTCACAAAGAGTCGGACACGACTGAGTGACTTCACTTCACTCACTCCCTTGAAAGCCCAGATACAGATGAAACACTGGCTTACCAATAAGGGAACTTCTGAAAAGCACCTTCCTTACCTAAAAGGATGCATAGGAACATGAGGATGCCCCAGAAGTAGCTGTGTCATACACTCAGTTGGTGTGGGTCCTAGGCCTGGAGGCTGGAGCACATTCTACCTTAAGGTGACTCAGCATTTGTGCGGATGTGTTCAGAAATGGGGCGGGGGATGTACTCTTTGTTATTGTTCATCTGTAATTTATATTTTCACAAAGAAAACCTTTAATGGGGTCTGTTTGCCTCCCTTAGGGGATATCTCTAGAGGGTGGGATAATCCTGCAGCCACTTCAGATAGCTTGGGCTCCCTTCTTCCATCTTGAGCTTTCACCTCCTGCACCATGTCCCCGTGGAGTATTCCAGCTTCACGGTAGGGTACGTTTCCTTACACTCTGCAGTATAGCACAGGGTCAGCACCTTACGCAGATGACACAATCATCTTGCTTTCCTCAGAGGTCGAGTGCCCAAGGCAGCACTTGAGGCTTTCAGGACTCACCTCCTGCCTAACCCCTGCCTGGTTTCTAATCCCCCAGGGCCTAGTAATTACCTTTACTGATGTGCTGAAAGTGATCACTAACTCACTTTTGTCCTCCACATTCATTAATGCTGTAGGATGCACGACTCACTCCAGCCATTTGGAATGAAAACCCTGGTGGCAGTAGAGGGCAGCTGTTCTTTGAGGTGGGATGAACAGAGGATATAAAAGCTACCAGTGACATTTTCCTCTTGGACTGTTAGCTCATGGAACTACACACATCCTCTTTACTCATCTCTTGGGATTCAGCTTCAAGTGGTATCCAGAGGTTCCTTCCTGACATTTCCACACCCACAGGAATAAGTTCTTCTACCTATATTCCAAAGCACATTTGGAACAGGGACACATGTCTTAGAGTTTCTATTATATTGTATCAAAGTGACTTATTCAGAACTTATTTCTCTTCCACTAGAAAGATTCTTTCTAGGGCAGAGACCAGGTCTTGTTTATCTTGGCATCCCTAATGTCTTGCAGAGGTGTTGGTTCAGAACTGGGCCTTAGAAAATGGTGACAGATGTGTGAAATAGTAATAGTTCTGATTAGGAGTTGAATTTCTTTGATCTTGAACTTTGATCCTGCACTTTCCAAATGACATGCTAGGAGTAGGGAGTGTTCATACTTACTGATGTTGCAGGCTAGGCTAAAAGGGTATGGAAATGAAGGGAAGAGCTTTTTAAAAGCCCCATATGGCCATAGTGCTTCTTTCTTGCTGGGTGATGGCCTGCTAAGAAGAATGTGGGGCTGGAGTGAGTGTCAAAGAGTGTCAGGCTACTCCTGTGTTTTGAAGGTGGCAAGAACCACTAGACCCCTGAAACCATCCAGATCGATCCTTTCCAGATTGACGCCTCCTTTCTGGTAAATGCCCCCTATTATTTAATGCCTTATGATGTTGATCTATTAAAAAAAAGAGCCCCAACATATCTCCTGGTCACTTATTGTGTTCAATAGAAGACACCATGCTCCCCTGATCTCAAGAGGTACATTGTTCTGGGAAGTGTTCCTCTCACTGGTGCCAACAGTCTATCCCAGGATCCAGTTTTGTCTGTGGAGCAATTGGAAATGAACCTTTAGAATGACTTTTACAACTCAGGATGCCAGTTGTCTGGCTTGGATAAGGCCATCGGGTTTAGAGCTGGGTCATCTAGCTCTGGAACACATGGTTCAGAACACATTTGAAAGGACAAGTGAAATGCAAATCACCTGGTTTTGGTGAGTGGGCTTGGATAATAACAGACTTTCTGGACCCCACTGTTCTGCTTTGTGTCTGAGTGACTGCACTGAAAGGGATATTCAGGAGAGCCCTTGAAGAGACATCCAAGTTGCTGGGAGACGTTGGTACCCAGAAGTACTTTTAGCATCCAGGAATTTATGTATCTTATTTTAAAAATCATACCAGCTTAATTTTAGTATAGTCATGGATTTATATTATTTTTAGTTTATTTTTAATTCCTGAAATTTTAATAGTAGAGGAGGAATCTCTTCTCTTCCTAAATCTGGGTCACTATGAGGGCCTAACTTATAGAGAAATGTCTTCCTTCTTGCTTTCCCTGGTTTCGTTTCTGTTCTTCTTGTGAGTTAGTTCAGTAATAACTAAAACTCAACCATGTATCTCTTCATCGAGGATGGAAAGTTCCACATAGGAAATTACCCTGTCAGTAATGGGTTAGTCGTTGATGTTGACCAACGTAAGGAAACCTACTTCCTTACACAAAAGGTTAATTGACCAACGGGAAGTAATTGGTGGGGAGATTGGTGGAGGAGGAGTTGAGTTGTAGTCTCGTGGTGAACTTAGCTAAACACACCACGGAAAGTACCAGGCAGTAAATGAAACTATAAGAGGTTAGAAAACTTTCCCTCCTTTTTTGAAATTAAAGACTGTGAGGGTATGTATGATTTCTAAGTTTGGTGAACGCATTTCTGAATAGGAAGTGAGCAGGTTTCAATCACTGAAAAGAAAAGGACATGGGGTAGGAGGCAGGAACATTTTCAGAGCACTTCTCTCACCAGCTGAATCTTGCCATGGAGCAGTGGTTTTCAAACGATTCCTTGGAGTGTAGAAAGAAAAACTAAGACTTGTCTTTATCCTTATTGAGCTCATTCTTGAGAACTGTCTGTTTCTTGTGCTGTTTTATGGTGTATAGAAAGGAAATGCTACAGAGAAGAGGAGAAAGCAGGTGGTTGTATCAGAATGGGAAGAACTGGAGATGTGGGGAGAGCTCAGAACTTGGAGGTCTCCCTACTCTTCGAATCTGGGAAATGTAGCCATTTGGGAAGATTCTGGAGAGGTAGCAGGAAGAATGTTGACCATTGCCTAGCAATGACCGTGTGACAAGTACTGGCTTTTGTGTTATTTATTCTTGTTCTATCACTGCACAGGCAATTTGCTCATGCCCTTATACTTCATATTCATTTATTATTTGTTTAGTGAATATCTCATTTGATCTAGACAGATTAAGAAGGTTTTAATTTTCCTAATTTTATAAGCAGAGTTTAAGGCAGTTAAGTATTTTCACAACAATGTATGGTTTATAACTCAGCAATTCCCTTGTTTTGCTATGTAGGTTTGTAAACCTACAGATCGTCTCTCAAAGAGATTCTTCAATAGGTTCAGGATGGCTTCTTGTCTACACATAGCAGGTGGATTGCTTATAGAGTCAAGGTATAATTTGTTCTGATTTTCTTTCCTTTTTTTATTGTGTATGTCCGAATTGTAATATTAGGCCAGAGACACTTCCCTGTCATTCAGGCTGACACAAAGTTTTGGTTTGCTACTTCAGTCAGCTGAATCTTCCTTTCTAGGCATTAAAAAAGTGAGCAAGCAAAGAAAGAGAATAGCTTAAAACTCTTGTAATGGCTAAATTCCAGGGTATCTGTTACCTCTTAGTCTGCTTCATTGTGTTGTTGTTTTACTTGTGTCCAATCTTTGCGACCCGTGGACTGTAACCCACCAGGCTCCTCTATCCATGGAATTTCCTAGGCAAGAATGCTAGAGTGGGTTGCCATGTCCTCCTCCAGGGGATCTTCCCAACTCAAGGATTGAACCCGTATCTCCTGCATCGGCAGGTGGATTCTTTACAACTGAGCTACCAGGGAAGCCCCCTGTTTTGTTGTAACAAGATGTCAATCAATACAAAGTGGCTGACACTCCTGTTCCACAATCTCTTTCTCAATAGCAGAGCCTGCTGTTTTTCCCTTTCCTGGTAGAAACCTGTCATTTGCATGTCTATTGTTTCCCAGCATATGACCAGGATCTCAGGGGCAAAAGTCACATTTTGTTCATCTTTCTGTGTTTCACAAAGTGCCTATCAGAGAGAGTATCTACACTTTTTGAATGAAAAAGTCTTTGTTGAATGCATTTCTTCCAACTGTAGATTTCAACCTATGGATCAGCGCATTCCACTTGATGTATAGGTGATTATTCTGTTTGGTAAAGAATCTGCCTGCAAGTGCAGGAGACATAAGAGACATGGGTCTGATCCCTGGGTTAGGAAGATCCCCTGGAGGAGGGCAGGGCAACCTACTCCATTATTCTTGCCTGGAAAATTCCATGGACAGAGGAGCCTGGTGGGCTATAGTCCATGGGGTTGCGAAAAGTCAGACACAACTGAGCACACACGCAACCTGTTTACTTAAAACAGTAATTTTTCAGCTCGTAGCTGTTTTGGTAGTAAAGCTAGACATATTCATAGGTGCTAAGAAATATAATGCTATTCTTTTCAGAAAAACTGGATTTAGAATCTTAAGTATAAAGAATTCCATCTCTTTCTTATGATGAATGTATGTGAAGTTGGAGGACCAACTAAGAGAGTGGGTAAATGAGGAAAGAAGAACTTTTCTCTCAAGTGCTCAGGCATTTAATCAAAATTCTTTTAACTGGTCACTGGTCACATAATTCATAATTTCATTGGTCCTCATTGTTGTGAGGACCAATCAGGGCAATCATTGAGAAAGTTCTTTGGAAATTCTAGATTACACACATGAAAGTCATTTGTAAAAAGTAAGGTTTTAAAGCAAAATAAGGCCTTCAAAAAACACAACTTTTGATGTATGTGTATATCAATGTATATGCTGACCAGTGAATATTAAAGATAAAACTGTGTTCAGGTAATATTATCTAAGGGGAATAACATAACATATACCATTTTAATCATCTTAAGTATATTGTTCAGTGACATTAATGGCATTAAGAATTCTATATAATCATCACTATCTCCAGAATTTTTTCATCATCCCAATCTCTATACACCATAAACAATAACTCCCCATTCTTTCCTTCCCCCAGCCCCTGGTAACCTCTTTTTTAAAAATACTTATTTTAGGTATGTCATATAAGTAAAATCATATAATATTTGTCCTTTTGTATCTGGCTTATTGCATTTAGTGTGTATTTTCAAGATTTATCCATGTTGTATCATGTATCAGAATTTCATTCCTTTTTAAGAATGAATGATATTCCATTGTATATTTATACCACATTTTACTTATCTCTTTATCCACTGACAGAAATTTGGGTTGTTTCTTTTGGCTATTGTGAATAATGCTGCTATGAACATTGGTGTACAAGTATCTGTTTGAGTCCCTGTCTTGAATGCTTTTGGTTATATGTACCTAGAAGAGGAAAAAAACAGAACATTTAAACCCTTATTTTTGCCTGTTACTTTGAGCACAGATACACTTTTTTTGGTTATCCAGAGAAAGTGTAGAACCTCTGTTGGTGCCCTAAAGAGTGGGCGCCTGCTTTATTCACCTTCAACGTGCTCTAGGCCTCTGTCCTTTCTCCTCGCTGCCGCCGCCTCCTCCCCTTAATCTGATGCTTCAATATGCAGCTACAGAGGATTCTGAAATCTGACTCTCATCACTACTGGTCTGTGGTGAAGTCTATTTAATTTAGGTCTGCAAACTGCTACTACTTTGGGGACTGATAAAGTGGGCTGAGAGAAATTAAGTTAAGGGCACAATATAAGGGGAAGTTTAATAAAAATGGAAAGTGTCCTGTAGAGCAGCAGTCCACAGCCTTTTTTGGTACCAGGGACTGGTTGCACGGAAGACATTTTTTTCTGGGGGGAGGGGGATGGATGGTTTACGTGGTAAAAGTAAGTGATGGGGGTGCTGCAGACGAAGCTTCACCTGCTCACCCACCGCTCACCCTCCTGCTTGGGGACCCCTGATAGAGAGAACTATGCTTGACAGAGTTCAGCTTTAATTCGGTTATGAATAAATTACTGTCTGCTGAGCACTGTTAAAATACAGCGGAGAAGGAGATGAAAGCTAATGTTCTGGAGGGGGATGCAGACATATTTACTAAGCAGCAAAGAACTATATGTTATTACTATCCATTTGTTTAGTCAACATTCATTAAGCACCTACTATACATGGTTCCCGGAGAAGGCAATGGCATCCCACTCCAGTACTCTTGCCTGGAAACTCCCATGGACGGAGGAGCCTGGTAGGCTGCAGTCCATGGGGTCGCTGAGTCAGACACGACTGAGCGACTTCACTTTCACTTTTCACTTTCATGCATTGGAGAAGGAAATGGCAACCCACTCCAGTGTTCTTGCCTGGAGAATCCCAGGGATGGGGGAGCCCAGTGGGCTGCCATCTGTAGGGTTGTACAGAGTCGGACACGACTGAAGTGACTTAGCAGCAGCAGCATACATGGTTCTACGTATACATCAGTGAACAAGACAAAGTCCCTGCTCTCCTGAAGCTGACCTTCTGGAGAAAGAAAGTGGACAAGACAAGAAAATACACAGTATTTTTCCTGTGGAGAAAAATAAAGGAAGATAAGGGATAGGAATTAATGGGGGTGTGTGTGCTGTTTTAGGTAGGGTTGACCAGAGCAGGCCTCTTGGAGTGGGTGACTTTAACTACAGATCTAAATGAAATGAAGAAAGTCAAAGGGAGATGTGGGTGATGAGAGCCTGGCAGAGGAATAGTGGCAACTTCTGTAAGCTTATATTCCAAAGATGGATACAGAATTTTGGGACTTAAACTGATGGGACAAATAAATTTGATGCTCTGTGATTTTAAGGACATAATCCTTAATAGAATATTGAGAATCCTTAAAAGAATATTCAATGGCAAAGTACTTGCATTTTTAAATGAATGTTTCAAAGTAAGTAATCAGTGCTAGAAATCTTTCTTTCTCTCTGTCTGTCTCTCTCTCTCTCACACACACACACACACGCATGCATTATGAGAGCTTCTATGCATGGGGTAAACACAAACACACACACATGCATGCATTATGAGAGCTTCTGTGCATGGGGTAGGTGTTTGTGGTCTTGGTGTAGGGGTGGAAGCCCTTTTATACTTTCTCCTCCCATTAAGATTCCTCATTCTGTCAGTGTCATTGGTTAGGAAAAAATATTGTAACTTACTCAGTTCAGACTAGGGAAAATAGGAATAACTAGAGTGTTTTAGACCAGTTTAGATTTCTTAGAAGCATTTAACAAAAATATGCTTAGTAACCTGAAGAAAGACATCTCTAGTCTTGAAATTACAGGAAGGATGACAAAAATGTTAGAAACTTTTGGGCAAATGGAAAAAAAATCACAACATGTAACTCCTTAACGTCGACTCTCCTTTACAGTATAAAACCATGCGTGTGTGTGTGTGTGTGTTTATGTGTATGTGTATGAGGGGGCTTGCAAAACGAAAAGCACAATTCTTATAGTCCTACCTTAAGCAGTCTATAAGCTGGGAGGGAAGATAGCAGACATGATAGGGGAAGGGCTGGTGGAGAGTACCAAACCCAAACCTCGTCTCTGGCACTGCCTGTGAGGGAGGGACCAGAGATGCTAGGAACACAGAAGAGACTGGAAGTGAGGAGGGAGGATGTGATCTGGTCCTTTAAGGACAGGTTGGGAAAGGTCTCCCCAAAGGAGAGGATGGCCTGAGCAAAGATACCAAGTTAGGATTGTGCACTTGATGTTTAGATACAGGAAAGGGGTTCCCATGGACTAGGGCAGAGGCTCTCTGGCTTGGAGATGATAGGAATAACTGGAAAAATCAATAGAAAGCCAAAAAGAAAAAAAGAGCTCTGTGCTTTCCTTCTTTTGTA
Organism: Cephalophus harveyi; assembly: GCA_006410635.1. Classification (NCBI taxonomy): domain Eukaryota; kingdom Metazoa; phylum Chordata; class Mammalia; order Artiodactyla; family Bovidae; genus Cephalophus; species Cephalophus harveyi. The sequence goes on along the minus strand of SJYT01067174.1, from coordinate 348,027 downwards.
AGTTGCTTTTCGACTCATTAATTTATCTGATTATGGGGGAAAATCATCACTTGCTCCCCCATCTGTGTGCTGCTAGTGGGGGCAACAGTAGATCTCAAGATATTACACATAAAAAAAAATAATCACTGTTTTCTAAGAACTACAATTTCATTGGTTGGCATACAAGCTGACTGAAAATTTAAGTAGTACAAAAGGGTAAGAACCAGTGAAACATTTCTCCCAGGGCCCACCAGGTTATTAATATATTATTAATATTTATTTCATTAATACTATAATAATTAATATACTGTTGATAATTATATTATAAAATAAATATTAATATATTAATAACTATCTTCACCAGTAGTTATTATTTCTTCTTGCTCAGCTTTCTTGCTATCATCCATTCAGTCAATAATTATTTATTGAATGCCTATCATGGACATTGGTGATACAATAGTGAACAAAAGTCCCTGCTCTCAAGAAACTTATATTTTAGTTGGAAGAAAGAGCAAGCAGCAAGCATATTTAAAATATTTTTACTAAATGGGATTATCCTATACATATTCTTTTGCAACCTGTTCTTTTCACATGACAGTACATCTTGGACATCTTTCCCTGTCAGTCTGAAAAGGCCTACTTCTTTTGTTGATAACAACTAATAATTATTGAGCATCTACTATGCTCCAAGCACTGTATTATTCACAACAATCCTCTATTGTAAATACTATAATTATCACTTTTTTTACGGAGCAGAAGCTGAGGCCCAGAGAGGTTGGGGAACTTTCTCAGAGTCACCTGGCCAGTCACTAATGGAGCCAGACTTGAACCCAGACCATCTGATTCTTCACTCCAGTTTGACCCCCTCCTGATGGCTGTATGGTACTCCTTTGTATGAACGTAAAAGTTGGCTTAAAGCTCAACATTCAGAAAACGAAGATCATGGCATCCGGTCCCATCACTTCATGGCAAATAGATGGGGAAACAGTGGACACAGTGGCTCACTTTATTTTTCTGGGCTCCAAAATCACTGCAGATGGTGATTGCAGCCATGAAATTAAAAGACGCTTACTCCTTGGGAGGAAAGTTATCACCAACCTAGAAAGCATATTAAAAAGCAGAGACATTACTTTGCCAACAAAGTTCTGTCTAGTCAAGGCTATAGTTTTTCCAGTGGTCATGTATGGATGTGAGAGTTGGGCTATAAAGAAAGCTGAGCGCCGAAGAATTGATGCTTTTAAACTGGGGTGTTGGAGAAGACTCTTGAGAGTCCCTTGGACTGCGAAGGAGGTCCAACAAGTCCATCCTAAAGGAGATCAGTCCTGGGTGTTCATTGTAAGGACTGATGTTGAAGCTGAAACTCCAATACTTTTGGCCACCTGATGCAAAAAGCTGACTCATTTTAAAAGACCCTGATGCTGGAAAAGATTGAGGGCAGGAGGAGAAGGGGACGACAGAGGATGAGATGGTTGGATGGCATCACCGACTGGATGGACATGGGTTTGGGTGGAATCCAGGAGTTGGTGATGGACAGGGGGGCCTGGCGTGCTGTGATTCACAGGGTCGCAAAGAGTCGGACATGACTGAAGGACTGAACTGAACTGGACCTCAGCTTACTTAGGCAGTCTCTTATACATAAGCCATTTTTAGATTTTTTGCTATCATAGTACTGTAACATTTTTATAGTATGTTTGCACATATTTGTGGTCATCTTGTAAGGTAAATTCCTGAGAGAGGGAAACATACACATTTCTATATTTGACAAGCATTAATTTCCCTTTAAAATATTTTATCAATTTCTATCCCCATTAACAATGTAGGAGAAGGTGTAGATTTCCTTAAATATCCTTCAACAAAGGTAACTACCAGACTTGTAATAGTTATCAATATGACAGTTAAAAAATGGTATAGAGGTTATACTTTAATTTTTTTTTAATTCGAAAGAGTTTTTCGTTATAAATATTTCAGAGAAATGATTGCTTCTTCATATAGACTGTTCTTGGTCCTTTTTATTATGCAAGGAAGGGAGCTATCACTCTTGATTCAAGAAATTCAGTTCAGCTGCTCAGTCATGTTCAACTCTATGACCCCATGGACTGCAGCATGCCAGGCCTCCCTATCCATCACCAACTCCCCGAGCTTGCTCAAACTCATGTCCATCGAGTTGGTGATGCCATCCAACCATCTCATCCTCTGTCATCCCCTTCTCCTGCCTTCAGTCGTTCCCAGCATCAGGGTTTTTTCAAATGAGTCAGCTCTTCGCATCAGGTGGCCAAAGTATTGGAGTTTCAGCTTCAGCATCAGTCCTTCCAGTGAATATTCAGGACTGATTTCCTTTAGGATGGACTGGTTTTACCTCCTTGAACTCCAACAGACTCTCGAAAGTCTTCTCCCACACCACAATTCAAAAGCATCAATTCTTTGGCATTCAGCTTTCTTTTTTTTTAATATAAATTTATTTATTTTAATTGGAGGTTAATTACTTTACAATATTGTATTGGTTTTGCCATACATCAACATCTCACATCTATACATGACTACTGGAAAAACCACAGCTTTGACTAAATGGACCTTTGTCGGTAAAGTAATGTCTCTGCTTTTAATATGCTGTCTAGGTTGGTCATAGCTTTTCCAAGGAGCAAGTGTCTTTTAATTTCATGGCTGCAGTCACCATCTGCAGTGATTCTGGAGCCCAAGAAAATAAAGTCTGTTACTGTTTCCATTGTTTCCCCATCTATTTGCCGTGAAGTGCTTGGACCAGATGCCAAGATCTTCATTTTTGGAATATTGAGTTTGAAGCCAGCTTTTTCACTCTACCTTTTCACTTTTATCAGGAGGCTCTTCAGTTCCTCTTCGCTTTCTGCCAGAAAGGTGGTGTCATCTGCATATCTGAGGTTATTGATATTTCTCCTGGCAATCTTGTTTCCAGCTTGTGCTTCTTCCAGTTTGACATTTCGCATGATGTACTCAGCATATAGTTTAAACAAGTAGGGTGACAATATACAGGCTTGATTTGGAACCAGTCTGTTGTTCCATGCCCAGTTCTACTGTTGCTTCCTAAGCTGCATACAAATTTCTCAGGAGGCAAGTCAGGTGGACTGGTATTCCCACCTCTTTAAGAATTTTCCACAGTTTATTGTGATCCACACAGTCAAAGGCTTTGGCATAGTCAATAAAGCATATGTTTTTCTGGAACTCTCTTGCTTTTTCAATGATCCAATGGATGTTGGCAATTTGATCTCTGGTTCTTCTGCCTTTTTAAAATCCAGCTTGAACATCTGAAAATTCCTGGTTCATGTACTGTTGGAGCCTGGCATGGAGAATTTTGAGTATTACTTGGCTAACGTGTGAGATGAGTGCAATTGTGTGGTGTTTGAACATTCTTTGGCATTGCCTTTCTTTAGGACTGGAATGAAAACTGACTTTTTCCAATCCTGTGACCACTGTTGAGTTGTCCAAATTTTCTGGCATATTGAGTGCAGCACTTTCATAACATCATCTTTTAGGATTTGAAATAGCTGAACTGAAATTCTGTCACCTCCACTATGTTCGTAGTGATGCTTCCTAAGGCCTGTTTGACTTCAGACGCCAGGATGTCTGGCTCTAGGTGAGTGAGCACACCATTGTGGTTATCCAGGTCATTAAGATCTTTTTTTGTATAGTTCTCTGTATTCTTGCCACCTCTTCTTAATATCTTCTGCTTCTGTTAGGTCCATACCGTTTCTGTCCTTGATTGTACCCATCTTTGCATGAAATGTTCCCTTGTTAGCTCTAATTTTCTTGACGAGATCTCTAGTCTTTCCCATTCTGTTATTTTCCTCTATTTCTTTGATCACTGAGGAATTCTTTCTTTTCTCTCCTTGCTATTCTTTAGAACTCTGCATTCAAATGAGTATATCTTTCCTTTTCTCCTTTGCCTTTTACTTCTCTTCTTTTCTCAGCTATTGTAAGGCCTCCTATAGACAACTGTTTTGCCTTTTTGCATTTCTTTTTCTTGGGGATGGTCTTGATCATTTCCTCCTGTACAGTGTCATGAACCTCTGTCCATAGTTCTTCATGCACTCATGCACATCTAATTGCTTGAATCTGTTTGTCACTTCCACTGTATAATTGTAAGGGATATGATTTAGGTTATACCTGAATGTTCAAGTGGTTTTCCCTGCTTTCTTCAATTTAAGTCTGAATTTGGCAATAAGGAGCTCATGATTTGAGCCACAATCAGCTCCTGGTCTTGTTTTTGCTGACTGTATAGAGCTTCTTCATCTTCGACTGCAAAGAATATAATCAACCTTATTTCAGTTTTGACCATATGGTGATGTCCATGTGTGGAGTCTTCTCTTGTGTTGTTGGAAGAGGGTGTTTACTATGACAAGAGCATTCTGTTCGCAAAACTCTGTTAGCCTTGCCCTGTTTCATTTTGTACTCCAAGGCCAAACTTGCCTGTTACTCAAGGTATGTCTGGACTTCCTACTTTTGCATTCCAGTCCCCTGTGATGAAAAGGACATCTTTTTGGGGTGTTAGTTCTAGAAGTTCTTGTAGGTCTTCGTAGAACCATTCAACTTCATTTTCTTTAGGCTTAGTGGTTGGGCCATAGACTTGGATTACTGTGATATTGAATGGTTTGCCTTGGAAATGAACAGAGATCATTCTGTCATTTTTGAGACTGCACCTAAGTACTGCATTTTGGACTCTTTTGTTGACTATGATGGCTACTCCATTTCTTCTACGGGATTCTTGCCCACAGTAGTAGATGTAATGGTCATCTGAGTTAAATTCGCCCATACCAGTCCTTTTAGTTCACTGATTCCTAAAATGTCGATGTTCACTCTTGCCATCTCTTATTTGACCACTTCCAACTTACCTTGATTCATGAACCTAACATTCCAGGTTCCTATGAAGTGTTGTTCTTTACAGCATTGGACTTTACTTCCATACCTGGGTGGAGTTTTTGCTTTTGCCTCATCTCTTCATTCTTTCTGGAGTTGTTTCTTCAGTAGCATTTTGGGTACCTACTGACCTGGGAAGTTCATCTTTCCATGTTATATCTTTTTGTCTTTTTATACTGTTCATGGGGTTCTCAAGGCAAGATATTGAAGTGGTTTACCATTCCCTTCTCCAGTGGACCACGTTTTGTCAGAACTGTCCACCATGACCTGTGCATCTTGGGTTGCCCTATATGGCATGGCTCTTAGTTTCATTGAGTTAGACAATTCTGTGGTCCATGTGGTCGGTTTGGTTAGTTTTCTCTGATTGTGGTTTTTATCCTGTTTCCATTGATTCAAGAAATCTCTCCCTTCTTTGTGACTGTGGAGCCTTGGCATGGAAAGGCCTTCCCTTCTCTCTGATCTGGCTTTCAGTGGAAAGTTGAGGGCTCAGTGTCACGTTGTTTGAGAAGAGAGCTGACACAGGGGATCAACTTGCTCTGGTTAGAGAGATATGATTAAAACATATTTGGTTTCAGTCCTTAACTGCAAATCTGATGCAACTTCTGGAAACCCCATAACTGGCTTTAGATATATTGAAAAGTAGCCCTAATCCTTTCAAAATAGACATGGACCAAAATATTTTGTTTTTATCTAATCCCATGTTAAAAACCAGAACACTCTTAAGAAAAAAATAAAGCACAACAACCAGAACCCTCTCTAAGTGATTCTAAACTAAGAAGTTTAAATCTGTTCCCATGTGCATTTGTTCTTCAGCATTCTTAGGGTTAATGGTTTGCTTCCTCTGAGCTGAAATTAAGGATGTTGGGGAAAAAAAAGAAGTTCTCGCTCTGCGTGTTACATGTTGCTTGAATGTGCTCAACTTTCATCCATAAGAGAGTTGAAGTCCCCTTCTAATGATTTTTTTAAAAAATTGACATTGCTAATTCCTTCAACTCTGGTAAAAACAGGTAGGAACTCCAAAGATATTTACTTATCTTCCTCAGTCGAGGGTTGATAAAAGTTTGATAATTCAAAGCCATAGTGACCCCTTTCCTTATCTGCTTCTGTTCTTCTGAACTCTTGATTCCTACAGAAAAAGCCATCCTGGAGAAGCCAGCCTCTAGGGAGCTCCCTTTTGTTTTTCCAAGATTAACCAGTTCTGCCCTGGGAGTAGCAACAGGCAACTCTTCCAGGAGAAACTCTTCTGGGCTTTTGGTATGTTTCCAAGGACTGTTTTTTTGCTCCCTCTGTTCTTCACTGGTAATGAAGCTGCTTCCCTGCAACTCCTTCCTCCTTTTCTGATGAGATGCTACTTCTGATCTACCTCGAGCAGCTTCCGGTAGTGGTAAGCGGCCAAGAGTGTTTTTCTGGGAGTTGATCTCAGATTTTCAAGAATGTCCCCTAGAGACCCAGTTTGTTTTCTATGTAATTACTAGAGCTTTCAGAATAGCCTGGCTTTTCTCATTGTTCTCACTGATATGGTCACGGAATGGGTACCTGTTTGATCTTGCTGCGGTGCTGGGAAATCTCCCTTTTGTGGAGAGAGGCTTAGGTCAAGGCTGAGGTGAGTCCGGGGAGCACTGAAAGGTTGCTGGGACCAAGAGAGAGTTAGCTCTGCCTCGTTTGGTGCTTTTTGTTTCTCTTTTCCGGGTTACTCTTTTGTTTTTATTTTCTGTGTGTTGAAGTTTAGCAAACAGTCTTTATTATTCTCCTCTCATTAAAAAATAATTTTGGGGGGAAGTTAGTTGGATTTGGAAAATAGGACATTTTCTTTTGTTCCTTTGAAGTTCAAATATTGATTCTGTTAGCATCATCTATTACATGGCTAGTGGAGAAACATCAGTGCAGCATTTTTTCTTGGTTTCTGGATACTTGTCACTTCCTTTGGCCACAGTTGGTTTTAGTTTTTTTTTCCCCCAAGAGGGCTCATAACTGGTGCACCTATTCAAGATATTGTTCATTTTATGATCAATTCTTCCTTTGGACATAGTTTGTCACTGAACTCCCTTTAAGGCATAAGGGGTAGATATGTTTCTAGTACAGAGATTTCTATGAACAGAGAAATGGATTCTTCTAGTTGTTTTGTTGATAGACATGAGAGAGTCTCATATTCCTAGTTAACAATGAGCTGTTTTGAAGAAAAAAGAGATGAGTGAGAAACATTAAATAGGGGCTGAAAACTTATCAGAAAGGAGGTGAGGAGATATGGTATTGTGTATGGGATTACCAACACCTGTGTTCAAGACTAGCCACCTTACCTGTGTTGTTCTCTGCCTGCCTTTACAGCAGAATGTAAATTCAGAGGGATTTTGAGACCTGTGTTTGTCTGTCTTGTGTTTTTATATCGTTTCATCATCATGATGCATCTTTAAAAAATGAGGAGCCAAGTGATTTTTTTTGTGTCATTGGAGGATTTTTTTCTTATATGATACATTAGAAATTTTCATTTAGTAGGAAAAAGAAACTTAACCTATTGTTTCAAATAAGAAACTGTTACTGTCCTTGAAATAAAACTTCTTAATGTATGCATACTAGATGCTTGCACAGCATGTACAGAAATCAGTGTTTGCTTTCAGGATTTCTCAAGAGATGTCAGGAAAAACACTGTAACCTCAAAATGCTCCACGTTTGTAGTGCGTGCCTCAAGTCTTACTTCTTGGCAATATTGACAAATAAAATTCTAATTAAATGTTAAATATAAACATTAAATATTGATCGTTGTAGTTTTGGAAACGGTCCTTCCTTAATTTGAGGCTACCTTTTTCTTTTCTCTCCTCCTCTCCACTCAGTGTTAGTTTGCTGAGCACCTGCCTACCCTGCACCAGCCTCAGCGCTGGATGCCCTGAAGAAGAGGGTGTAGGAGGAAAGCTACAGCATTTTGTTTCCATATATCTTTCTCTGAACCTTCTTTTGAGGTTGGGTGTTCCCTTGGACCTTGTCCTCATCCTCTCACTGACTCATCCTCACCCGCTGGCCTCTCCTCACTTCTCTTCATTCTTCTTTCTGAATGAGATCATTCATCCCCCATGACTTCAGTGCTTCCTTATATGTTGATGATTCCAAGTCTACAAATCGGTCTCTTCTCTTTTGTGCTGAGGATATTTTCAGTGATCAAGAGGCATTTCAAGCCTAGTGTGCTCAAAGTGAACTTAACTATTGTCACATCTCAATTCCTGCTCCTGCTTTTCTACCTTCTCCTTTCATTGCTCTATTTGTCATTTTCATTAATTATCCTCTCTTGTCCTGAGCCAAAAACTCAGAAGTCATCCCAGATTCTTTCTTGCTTTGCACCCCAGCATATGGACCATTTTTAACATTTGTCAGTTTCAGCTGCAGACACATTTCTAGAATCCAGCTCCGTTACCTGTTGTCATTATCCCCCCATCTTTTTCCAATCCTGTTCTTGGCTGTGAGAGTAAAACCTTCCTAAAAACTCTGTCAGCTTGCACTCACATAGAGGGACATGAGGAAGCAATGGCAGTGGACAAGGGAGCCTCGATTCTAAGCATACCTTTCTGCAGAGAGAACACGTCTGCCTCCCCAATACCTGAGGATCTATCAAGATCTTGACTGTAACAATGTCCTGTGTCACGTCATCTATCAAATGGGAGAACAATAGTTCCTGCCCATAACATTTTGGTGAGGATTAAATGAGAGGTTACATTTAACATGTGCTTACCCTGAGGCTAGGTACTTAGTGGATGGGAGTGATGATGCTGACAGTGATGACTTCTTTCAGACTCCATCTCTTACCTATCTCGCCAACCCCATACACACCACACTCCTCCATGCTTCCTGTAATCTGGTTCCATGACTGTCACTGCTCCCTTTCACAGTACTTGGTCTTTCCACTTGCTGTTCTTTTTGCTTGTACTTACCTTGCTTTATTGAGCAAACTCAGGACTTGACTGGGAATTACCATGTGTGAGATCGTAGCTGACTCTGCAAAGCAGGCTTGGTGACTCCCTTCCCTCTGTCTCCGTGGTTCTCGGTCCCTTCTTCTGACACAGACCTGCAATATTGAACTTTCTATGTTTATGATCTCATCTACCCCAGACTCCTGGCTTTTGAAGAAATGATCCTTGCATCCCTCTACCCAGCCCAAGTTTGATGTAGAACAGGTGTCTGATAAGTGCTTGATGACTGAATGTCAATAGAGATGCTCTCAAATTTGATAAGAGGTTTTCTACATATATAGAGTTAAGGATATATTTAAGAAAAAGTAATAGCTTTCCTTTATTGAGTGTTTAACTTTGTATTAGGAGGCACTGTGCTCATTTTTTTTTTTTTATAGGCATGACCTCATGCCTATAAATGAGTTTGTTAAATGATCCCATAAGTTAGCTGATTGTCTCTATTTACAGATGAGAAAACCAGGGCTTAGAATGGAGGGGAACTTGCTGGCAGGAGAGAGCTAACAGGATCAAACCCGGTCCTCTAGCTCCAGGCTAATGGAGAAGGGGAAAGAAGGGGAAAGAAGAAGCTGGGGGAGGCATGTTTGATAGAGAAAGGGCAGGATGAGGAAAAAGGTTTTGAAAATGCACAAGAGAGGCAGTGAGAGCAGATGAGGAAAGGATGAGAAAGGAAAGAGAAAAGAAAACTGTTGGAAAATAAGCAGGACATAAACAAGAGGAAAAAGGAAGCAGGGTTCCCACCACTTTAGTATTCTGTGGCTGGGTAACAGCTGCACGCCTAACAGAATATAAACAGACTTTAGTGTCGACATAATAACTCACAACACCATCAATCTGATATATATTATATGGGAAATAAAATACTTTATTGTCGAGGCATGGTAATTAGATATAATTGGTAGGCAGTTTATACATTTGGCTGTGCTAACCATCACTTTGACAAACACATACACAGACTGGCTTAAATTTTTTTACTTTTATTTTTGCCCAGTATCTTCATTCTGCAAGCCCTATGGGTGCTGGCAATTGTCACTGACACCAAATATGATGAGAACGTTATCTATACCTCCTACTCTCACTTCATAGTCAAAACTGCACACATGTAGGACTGAGGCTTGGGCTTATTCTTTACTTTATCCATCATTGGTCTAACCTCCCAAGGCTGAGATTTCCCTTTTGGACCAGAAATATCCCTTCCCTGGAGTCTCAGAGCTGTGCTCCCTCCCCCACCCCATCCCTTAGAGGCCTGGAGCAGGGGGAACATTCTTGGGCTGATAGGCAGTGTTGCCAGCATATATGATTGCAAGGTCACCATGTCCAGAGGTGGGAGGACTCGCTGAAGCTGTGCTTTTGAGCTTCTGGGAACCTAGGGCCAGAGGGAGAATAGGGGCAGGGGCAGGACCAGAGAAGGTGGACAGCAGAGGAGGAAAGAAGGGGCTAACTCCCTAATCCTGCCATCCCTCTTCCCATCCTTAGGCCCCACTATTGCTCAAGCAGAGGGGTTCTTCCACTCACCTAAGCCTCAGCCCACCTTCCCTCTCACTTGGTGGATTAGTCTTCAGAAAGGAGGTGGGGTGGGTTGGAAGGCAAGTGCCTTAGTGAGAAAGTGAAAGAGAAGGAAACAGGGAAAGGAAACTGAGAGAGTGAAAGCAGAGAAAAGGGGAGGGAGTAGGAGGAGAGAGGACAGATGGGGAGGAAGGAAGGAGGGGGAGGGAATCACATTTTTATGGAGTGAGCTGTATATTCTCACAACAGCCCTGGGAGGAAGGCATTATTTCTTCTGTTTTACAGATTCGGGGAGAGTCTTAGGAAGGGTAAGTGACCTGGTCAAAGTGATACTAGATAGAAAGTGGCTGAGCTCGGATTGGGGTCTGCTCTCCAGAAAGTCTCTCCTGTTCAGGACAGTGCCTCCCAAGAGGAAGAGGAGGCAGAGCTGGGGAGAGAGGGAGGCAAGAGCAGAATGGAGACAGGAGAACAGACGGGTGGGGGGCTAGAGACCTCACAGGGGTGAGGGCCGAGTTGGGCTCCTTGAAGCTCTCTGGGGTCTTGTTGCTGAGTTCTGAGAACTGGAGAGGATGCACTGCTCAAAGGATGTAGAGGATCCTCCTCGGGCACACCCCTGTTCCTTCCTTGACTCTGAGATGAAGCCAGGCTGAGGGTGCTCCCTGGCAGCACTCTGGTGAGAAAGGAGAGCTGCCAGGAATCTGCTTGCCCTACTCATCTGGCTTCAGCTGCTCCTCCTGTCCCTTTTCCAACTGCTCCACCCCTTCCTTTCCCCTTTCTTTTCCAGTCTCCTCTGATTCCTTTGTCTTGCTGTCCCCCTCCCTCATATTTTCATTCTCCCTTCCTACTGGTTTTATTCCCTCAATTTATCGCTATGGCCCTGGATCCCCACTGTAAATACATCTTCTCTTTAAAGTCTCATTACCCAGTTGCAGTTACCTCCTTTGCTGCAGAATGTCTTACAGGAGTTACCCTTACTGTCCTCATTTTACCCTAGTGTTTATTTAGACATTTTGACAGAGGACGTTCAGAGGATTGCCTTCAAGATAGCTATATAATGAGCTCCTTTTTCCCAACGACCTGTCCAGGTATGTTCTGAGGCTTAGAAAGCTTACCTACCCTGGATTCTCTAATGCTGGTGGAAAAAGCAGGAATCCAAGGTCAGTTTCTTTGACTGCAAAAGACAAGCTTGCAGCCACCACATGCTGCTGCCCCTTGAGCAGATCAGCCGGCCCTGCCCTTGGTGGCCTGTTGGTGAGTTTATTATGGCCAGGGTGGGTCATTTGTCCTGTATACTTTAGACCATAAGTCAACAGCATACCAAACACAGATCTACATTTCTGGGGCAGAGTAATATAGCTCAGGAGACAGATGATCTAGACAGATGAACCACAATTTATTAATTGAAAATGTACAGTGTAACTGTCAGGAGGACCAGAATGTTCACTTCAGCATGCATGGCTAGTGTATTCTTTCCCTGTAGGCAGACTTCTGTGGGAAAGCAAGTTATTATCAGCAGGTTGCTTGGTGATTGTGGAATTGGAGCAAGGGGAATTAACTATAATAACCTGATTGTTGAATGGCCTCCGATCTTTAAAGAGAAACTCCATTTTAATCCTTTAAAGTGTTGAGTCACCTGCACCCTAGTGTACCGATTTTAATTGTAAAGTAGGGACCTCTATGAGGAATCATAATATGACCAGTACGCCCCCTTATGCAGATAGCTGCTTGAGTAGCGTTTCCAACTTGGATGTCTTTTTATGGCCCTTAATCTCAAGGTATCTGAAATCAACTTCTTATTTTCCCTAAACAAACTGGAGTTTTCTTTTGACTTTGCCATTTTTTTTCTATTAGAAGAATTACATTCTGTGACCAAGATTCAAAACCTGAACTTGAAATAAAAAAAAAAAAAAATCTAATTCTTCATGCAAGCATCACTTTCAATCTTTTCCAAAAGAGTACTCACATAAATGAATATCGGTAAAGTACCTAGCTATTATTTGGGTTACATTTCTCTCTCTCCCCACTTTCCCCAGACCTGTCTTTCTTATAAAAATCCAGCAAGACTTTGACACGAAAACCAATATCTTAACCCCTTGCACGAGATGAAGGCAAGGGTAAGATAAAACCTATTCAGCGACTTACCTTCTTCCATTTCTTCTGCTTTGGGGTGATTTCAAAAAAGGAACAATGTTTTTATGTAAATAATGTTTGCTTCAGCACTTGTAAATGGTTGAATTTCAAAATCCTAAACTAGGTTTTATTTTAGCAAATCCTTCTTTATCACCTTTTTTTTTTTTTTCCCCAGTCTATTTCCTTAGAGCCTCACTGATCTGAAAGTTCAATAGAAGATGGTTTTTTCTTTTCTCTAACATCAGTGAATGTCAGCTTGGGTATTTTGGTGAATTGATAAATATAAGACAATAAAAGAACTAAAATTTACTTCCTCAAATTTACACTATAATCTGATATATTACTATGAATACTCCATTAGATATATCTGGCTTGTTGTTATTATAAACAAAAGATTGGATTGGAGGAAACGTGGACTTGAATTCTTAATTTTTGTTATAACCACATGTTTTAGAGAGTAAAAACACTTGGACAAGATCATTAATAAGGAACAATTTTCGCAAACCTCAGAGAAATGTTTAATTCATACAACTGTGATTATATTATCACTCTGCATTAAATATGAAATAGAGCATATTTTCTACAAAGGCAAAAATGACTAAATTAAAAAAGATTTATTCATTATATTAAAAATATAAAGTTTTAAAGATATTTTGGAAGGTGTTATTAAAGAAATTAAAAGCATTGAAATAATTGTAAGGCTTAAAGGTGATTTTAGAAAGGATATGGTTTTGCTTTATGCTTAATTGTCTCGGGATTTTAAAATGAAAAGTGCTTGTAGGAAGATCTAAAATAAGAGATGGAAGGGGTTACATGGATAGTTTCTCTTTAGTTACCTTTGTATTGCACAAATATATATTACGTTAATCCTGTGTACTGGCTATCTGTTAGTGCTAATCCCTCAAAGCGATCTAGCAAACCAAGAAGGAGAAAGGAAGAAAATGTTGGCCAGTGGCCAGTACTCCTAATAACTTCCTGAGAGATTAAATTTCTTCTTCTTGCCTGCATTCTCATTGGCACCTGTCAGGGTGGCTCGTCTCTTTTGCCATCCTGCTTAAAGAACTGTTCTTCCTTTTACCTGCTCAAGGGACTCTGAGCTCATGAAAACAGAATATGTTAACTTAGTCTCCAGAGAGTTTTCAAGCCCTAACAAGTTGATTTAGAACTTTCTGATGAGCCTTAAAACCCATTGGCCAGATGGGGCCATCAGATGTCATTGTCACTGAATCCATTCATCCTTTCCCATGTCCACATTTTGTATCTGTTGTGAAATTTTGTTGGAACAAAGATAGCTCCTCATGGATAAAACCCCACTTTTGTCCATGTTTTTCTCACAGAAAGTCTTTTCCTCAAAAAAAAAAAAAAAAAAAAAAAATTCTTTTTGTGGATCTTCTTTTAGAGTCAGGGTGCTTCCTCTTGCCCTTCTCCTCCCAGAGATTTGCAAATTTCCTTCTCCTTTCTCATGCTATTCAGTTTGCCTGCAACGCTCTTCCTATTGCTAACCAAATACTTCTCATTCTTTGAGGTTCTTCCTAGACTGGAGGTGGGGTTGCACAGGAGAATAGTGACCAGCCAGAGAGAGAGAGCGCGGCCAAGAAAGCCACCAAGGTTCCCAGTTTGGGAGGATCTAAAACTTCCTTGAACTTGGAGTTGGGGTCTAGGAAGAGAGAGTTGCTAAAAGGGAAATAAATGCCTTTAGTATCAGGAAGCTCTTCATTCCTCATAGAAACTGAGAAATTCATTCTTTCGTTTAGCAGACATTTATTCAGCACTGCCGCATGCCAGTCATGCATTTAATACGGAAGATACAACTATGGTCCAGACAGATCAGTTCTCTGCCCCACTGGAGTTTGTAGACTAAGGGGAAAACAGCTAATGTGATAGGCAAATTCTAGAATTATAGGGGCTCTGAGGTGGTAAGGTCTTGATTCTATGGGAGCATAGAGGAGGTGGTCTTATCTCTGATTTGGGGGCCAGGGGAGAACTCCTAGAGGAGGTGCTAGGAGTGCAGTTTGAGTTGATATTGAAAAGGTAGGTACAAATTAGTCAGGTGAAAGGATTGACCATGGGTATTAGATTATGACTGACAGGAGACAACATGAATCCTGGCCTTCAAATGGAAAAAGCTGAGTTGAGTATTTCTGTAGTATAGACATGAGGGGGTGCGAGGAGGAATGGGGACTGTAAGGAGAGAGATGAGAGAAGTCAGAGTAGAAAGACTAACAGGGTCCAGGTTGTAGAGGGGCCATGGAAGCATGTGGAATTTGACCTTTTAATTTTTTTTTAAGGCCAATAGGAGGTGATTAAAAGGTTTTTAGTAGGGGTGTGACATAATGCTGTTTAACTTTTATCAATATCACTCGGCTTCAGTGAGGACCCGAGTCTATGGGTGGTCAGGGCTGGAACAGGGAAACCTATTAATGAAGGAATGCAGGGAAAAGTAGTAACTGGTCAGCAGGTCTGTCCTGGAGGCATCTGCTGCCTAGGGCTGGGGAGCAGTGAGGGGAGGGGAGGATTGTTTTAGGCAGCCTCGTAGCAGTTCATAGAAGGCATGGGAAGAGGAACAGAAGAGTTATTGATGGGTCATATTGGAGGACATCTCTTGGCTTCTCACAGCACCCAGCAGTAGTAACCCCATCTTCATGTTGGATTCATCAATATTAATGACTTGTCCCTGGAAAAGCAGTGGGTCTTAGAAAGTGTTGATGGCCCTACATGTCAGGGACACCTTGCGATGGGTGTTATTCCCTCAGCACTGCTGAGGCTATGGCTTTTCCTGGCTGTAGTGGATGGGAACTTGTAAATCTAGGTGCACAACAGGGAGAAATGCTGATGGTTCAGGCTTTTTAGATTCTAGAAATTGATAGTGGAGAAATAGGTGTTGATGAAATTCCTTTGCATCCTCCTTTCTTGTAACTGCTAAGCCATAAGCCTTGCTCTTCCTCTTTTCTGGTCTCTAGATGAGTGACCAGCTTCTTCTTTCGTGGGTGTTTAATGCATCCTGCCACACCACATCTTTGAGCAGGAACAAACAAGTCATTTCTCTTGCTAACCTAGGGAATATGAACTCAGAAGCTCTCCTTACTGTCATGTGTTTACAGAGGTGTCTGAGTTCATGTCCATGGTCTACTGGGTTGATGTTGTTTACCCTGTATTTATTCATTCTAAATCCTTAATGGAGTTTGCCATATGAAAGAAATGAAACCACGTGTAGGGGAAAAAATGAAACATAATATTATTCTGCCCCCTATTTATTTCTAAATAATTTTATTTTTTCTTCCAATTTTATTGAGAAGTAATTGACATACAGTGGGGTGTAAGTTTAAGGTGTATAGCATAAGACTGGACCTACATCATGAAATGATTACCACAATAAGTTTAATGAACATCCATAATTTCATATAGATAAATTATTTTTGTTGTGGTGAGAACTCATAGGATTTACCCTCTGAACAACTTTTGTACGTAACGTACACTACTGTTATATTGATCATGGTTGCACTTTACATGCTTAGTACCTATCTTCTGACTGGAAGTTTGTATATTTTAATCACCTTCATCCAACTCCCCCTCTTTCCACCCCTTGTCTCTGGTAATAACAAATCTGATCTCTTTTTCTATGAGTTTGTTGTTTGTTTTTTGAGGTATAATTAACCTATAACACTGTAGTAGTTCCTGGTGCACAAGACAATGATTCAGTATTTCTATACATTACAAAATGATCACCATGATAAGTCTAATTACCATCTATCACCATGCAGAGATATTATATTATTATTTACTATATGCCACACACAGTACATCTCATTCTCATGATTCATTTGTTTAGTCACTGGAAGTTTATACTTCTTAATCTCCCTATTTCACTCATTCTCCCTCCCTCTGTCTCCCCATCCCTGCAACCACCTGTTTGTTCTCTGTATATGTGTTTCTGTTTTGTTATATTTATCCATTTGTTTTGTTTTTTAGATTCCACATATAAGTGAAACCATACAGTGTTTGTCTTTCTGTTTTTTCACTTACTATAATACCCTCTAGGTCCATCTATGTTGACATCTATGTTGTCCATCAAAATTGACAAGATTTCATTTTTTTTATGGCTGAATAGTATTTAATTGTTTATATACACCACACCTTTATCCATTCATCTATCAGTGGGTACTTAAGTTGCTTCCATATCTTGGCTATTTGCTTCCATATCTTGGCTATTGTAAATACTACTGTGATGCACAGGGGGGTGCTTAATGTCTTTTTGAGTTAGTATTTTTATTTGGAAAAATATCCAAAAGTGAAAAAATACCCCAAAGTGAAATTGCTGGATCTTATGGTAGTTATCCTTTTACTTTTTTGAGGAATCTCCATATTGTTTTTCATAGTGAAAGTGCATAAGAAAACTCTTTTTCTCTGCATCCTTGCCAACACTTTCTATGTGTCATCATTTTGATAATAGCCATCTGACATGTGTGAAGTGGAAAACTACAGCGCATTGTAGTTTTTAAAAAATTTAGTTGATTTGTAATGTAATTTTTACTGTACAGCAAAGTCCAGTTTTATATATATACGTGTGTGTGTATATATATATACATACACATATACACATTCTTATATTCTTTTCTGTTATGGTTTATCACAGGATATTGAGTATAGTTCTCTATATGCCTGCCAATGCAGGAGACATAAGAAATGTGGGCTTGATCTCTGAGTTGGGAAGATTCCCTGGAGGAGGGCATTGCAGCCCACTCTAGTATTCTTGCCTGGAGAATCCCATGGAGAGAGGAGCCTGGCAGGCTACAGTCCATGGAGTCACAAAGAGTTGGACAGGACAAGTGACTTAGCCGGCGTGCATACTGTAGGATCTTGTTTATCCATTGTGTGTGTAATAGCTTGCATCTGCTGACTTCAAATTCCCAGTCCATCTCTCTTCAACTCTCTTCCCCACTGGCAACCACAAGCTTGATTTTTATGTCTGTGAGTCTGTTTCTTAGCAAAATTCATTTGTATCATATTTTAGATTGCACATATACATGGTATCATGTTATTTGCCTTTCTCTTTCTAATTTAGTTAATATGATACTCTCTGGATCCATCCATGTTGTGGCAAATGACATTCTTTTTTATGACTGAGTAGTATTCCATTGTGGAGGAGGCAATGGCACCCCACTCCAGTACTCTTGCCTGGAAAATCCCATGGACGGAGGAGCCTGGTGGGCTGCAGTCCATGGGGTCGCTAAGAATCGAGACGACTGACCGGCTTCACTTTCGCTTTTCACTTTTCACTTTCATGCATTGGAGAAGGAAATGGCAACCCATTCCAGTGTTCTTGCCTGGGGAATCCCAGGGATGGGGGAGCCTGGTGGGTTGCCATCTATGGGGTTGCACAGAGTTGGACACGACTGAAGCGACCTAGCAGCAGCAGTATTCCTGTGTGTGTGTGTGTGTGTGTGTGTGTGTGTAGTGCATCTTCTTTATCCATTTGTTTTTCAGTGAACATAGGTTATTTCCCTATCTCTTAGCTATTTTCAGTATTGCTGCAATGAACATTGGGGTGCATCTCATTGTAGTTTTGTATTACTCTGCTGATTAGTGATATTGAGCATCTTTCTTATGTATCCATTTGCCATCCATATGTATTTTTTTTGGAAAAATGTCTCTTCGGGTCTTCTGATTATTTTTTATTGGGGTTGGGTTTTTTTTTTTTTTTTGATGTTGAGTTGTACGAGTTCTTTGTATATTTTGGATGTTAACTCCTTATCAGATGTATCATTTGCAAATATCTTCCCAAATGTAGTAGGTGGTCTTTTTGTTTTGTTGATAGTTTCCTTCACTGTGCAAGTTTTTTAGTTTGATGTAGTCCCATTTTTCTTATGTTTTCCTTGCTTACTTCATACATATACTTTTATATGTTATGTAGCACATATACATTGGAGAAGGCAATGGCAACCCACTCCAGTGTTCTTGCCTGGAGAATCCCAGGGACGGCGGAGCCTGGTGGGCTGCCTTCTATGGGGTCGCACAGAGTCGGACACTATTGAAGTGACTTAGCAGCAGCAGCAGCACATATACACACACACATATATGTACACCACACACATATACTTTTTCAGATTGTTTCCCCTTATAGGTAGGTTATTACATAATATTGAGTATAGTTCCTTGTGCTGTACAGTAGGTTCTTATTGGCTACCTGTTTTATACAGAGTGTGTATATGTTGGAGAAGGAAATGGCACTCCACTCCAATATTCCTGTCTGGAGAATCCCATGGACTGAGGAGCCTGGTCCATGGGGCCGCAAAGAGTTGGACACAACTGAGCATATGTGTCTGTTAACCCCACCTTCTAATATATCTGTTTCACTACCCCCTCTCCCATTTGTCAATCGTAAGTTTGTTTGCTCTCTTTGTGAGTCTCTTTTGGAAATAAGATCATTTGTGTCTTTTAAAATTTTAGTTTCTATGTGGAAATAATGTTTGTATGATTTTTGTCTTTGGCTTACTTTACTTAGTACCTGGTACTCTTTAGGTACTTCTGTGTTGCTGCATATGGGCATTATTTCATTCTTTCTTGTGGCTGAGTAATATTCCATACACACACACATGCACATCACGTCTTTATTCATTCATCTGTCAGTATACATTTGGTTTGCTTTTATGTCTTGACTATTGTAAATAGTGCTGCAGTGAACATTGGGTGCATGTATCTTTTTGAATTATGCCCAGGAGTTGGATTGCAGGATCATAGGGTAGCTCTATTTTTAGCTCTTAGATGAACCTCTATACTGTTCTCCATAGTGGAGAGGGTTCCTTTTTCTCCACACCCTCTCTAGCATTTATTACTGATAGACCTTTTGATGATGGTTATTTTGACTAGTGTGAGGTGATACCTCATTGTAGTTTTCATTGGCATTTCTCTTATAGTTAGCAATGTTGAGCAGCTTTTAATTTGCCTTTTTGGTCATATGTATGTCTTCTTTGGAGAAATGTCTATCTAGATCTTTTGCTTATTGGGTTTTTGTTTTTGTGCTATCGAGCTGCATGAACTGTTTGTATATTTTGGAGCCTGACCCTTTGTTGGTCGCATCATTTGCAAATATTGTCTCCCATTCTGTAGGTTGTCTTTTCACATTGTTGATGGTTTCCTTTGCTGGGCAGAAACTTTTAAGTTTAATTAGATTTGACTTGTTTAATTTTGTTTCTATTTCCATTACTCTGGGAGAGGGGATCCAAAAAGATATTTCTGTGATTTATGTCAGAGAGTGTTCTGCCTATATTTTTCTCTAGTTGTTCTAGACTCTGGTCTTACATTTAGGTCTTTAATCCATTTTGAGTTTATTTTTGTGTATGGTGTTAGGGAATGTTCCAATTTCATTCTTTTATATGTAGCTGTTCAGTTTTACCATCACCACTTATTGAAGAGAATGCTTTTTTCCCCATGATATTCTTGCCTCCTTTGCCATAGATTAATTGACCATAGATGAGTAGGTTTATTTCTGGGCTTTCTATCCTGTTTCATGGATCTTCAGTTTCATTTTTGTGCCAGTACCATACTGTTTTAATGATTATAGATTTGTACAATAGGGTAGAGTCAGGGAGCCTGATTCCTCCAGCTGTTTTTCTTTCTCAAGACTGTTTTTGCTATTTGAGGTCTTTTGTGTTTCCATACAAACTAAAAATTTTTTTCTAGTTCTATGAAAAATGCCATTGGTAATTTGATAGGGGTTGAATTAAATGTGTAGGTTGCCTTGGATAGTATTGCCATTTTGACATTATTGATTCTTCCAAACCAAGAACATGTTATATCTTTTGATCTATTTGTGTCTTCTTTGATTTCTTTCATCAGCATCTAATAGTTTTTGGAGTACAGGTATTTTGCCTCCTCAGCTAGGTTTATTTCCAAGTATTTTATAGTGATAAATGGGATTATTTTCTTAATTTTTCTTTCTGATCTTTAATTATTAGTGTATAGGAGTGAAGCTGATTTCTGTGTTTTAAATTTTTATCCTGAAACTTTATCAAATTCATTGAGTTCTAGTAGCTTTCTAGTAACATCTTTAGGATTTTCTATGTATAGTGTCGTGTCATCTGCAAACAGTGACAGTTTTACTTCTTCTTTTCCAATTTGGATTTGTTTTATTTCTTCTCAAATTGTGGCTAGAACGTTCAAAACTATATTGTATAAAAGTGATGAAGACTAGACATCTTTGTCTTATTCCTGATCTTAGAGGAAATGCTTTCAGTTTTTCACCATTGAGTGTGATATTAGCTGTGGATTTGTCGTATATGGTCTTTATTATGTTGAGATAGTTTCCCTCTGCCCATTTTATGGAAGATTTTCTTTTCATTTTATAGAAGGTTTTCTTTTTTCTTTTAAATCACAAATGGGTGTTTAATTTTGCTGAAAAATTTTTATGCATCTATTTAGATCATATGCTTTTTATTCTTCAACTTGTTAATGTGGTGTATCACACACTGATTTTGTAGATATTAAAAAATCTTTGCATCTCTGTGATAAATTCTACTTTTTCATGGTATATGATCCTTCTAATGCATTGTTGGATTTGGTTTGTTAGTATTGAGGATTGTTTTGTCTGTGTTGATCATTGATATTGACCTGTAATTTTCTCTTTTTGGTGATATTTTGTTTGGTTTTACTATCAGGGTGATGGGGGCTCCATAGAATGAGTTTGGGAGTGTTCTTTCCTCTGCAGTTTTTGAAATAGTTTCAGAAGGATAGGTGTTAGCTAATCTGTAAGTGTACAATAGAACTCATCTGTGAAATCATCTGGTCCTGCCTTTTGTTTGGGAGTTTTTTTTAAATTACAGGTTCAATTTCAGTACATATAATTGGTCTGTTCATAGTTTCTGTTTCTTCCTGACTCAATCTTAGTTGATTGTACCTTTCTAAGAATTTGTCCATTTCTTCTAGGTTGTCCATTTCATTGGTATATAGTTATTCATAGTAGTCTCTGATACTTTGAATTTATGTGCTGTCAGTTGTAATTTCTCCTTTTTCATTTCTGATTTTATTGATTTGAATCCTCTCCTTTTTTTTTCTTAATGAGTCTGTGTAAAGGTTTATCAATTATCTTTTCAAAGAAAATCTTTAGTTTCTCTAATCTTTTCTATTGTTTTTTTTGGTCTCTATATCATTTATTTTCAATCTGATCTTTATGATTTCTTTCCTTCCACTAACTTTGGGTTTTGTTTGTTCTTTCTCCAGTTGCTTTAGTGTAAGGTTAGGTTGTTATTTGTAATTTTTATTGTTTCCTGAGCTAAGCTTGTATCACTATTAACTTCCCTTTTAGAACTACTTTAACTATGTCCCACAGGTTTTGGATTATGGTATTTTCATTTTTATGTTTCTAGGCATGTTTTAATTTCCTCTTTGCTTTCTTCAGTGGTCCATTGGCTGTTTGTAGCATATTGTTTAGCCTCTATGTGTTTGTGGTTTTTGCTGGTTTTTTTTGTAATTTACTTCTAGTCCCAGAGCACTGTGGTTGGAAAAGATGCTTGGTATGACTTCAGTTTTCTTAAATTTACCAAGATTTCCTTTGTTGTTCAGCATGTGATCTATTCTGGAGAATGTTCCATATGCACTTGAAAAGAAGATATATTCTTCTGATTTTGGATGGAATGCTCTATAAATGTCAATTAAATTTATCTGTTCTAATGTGTCATTTAAAGCCTGTGTTTCCGTATTGATTTTCTGTCTGGATGATGTTTCTGTGGATGTAAGTGCAATGCTAAAGTCCTCCACTATGGCGCTACTGTCAGTTTTCCTTTTATGTCTGTTAACATTTGCTGAATATATTGAGGTGCTCCTGTGTTGGGTGCATGTATAATTGTTATATCTTCTTCTATTGATCCCTTGACTATTATGTAATGTCCTTTTTTGTGTCTTGTAACAGTCTTTATTTTAATGTCTATTTTGTCTGATAGGAGTACTGCTGCTCTAGTTTTCCTTTGATTTCCATTTGCATAGAATACCTTTTTCTCTCCCCTCACTTTGAGTCTGTGTGTGTCTCTAGATCTGAAGTGGGTCTCTTATAGACAACACATACACGGATCTTATTTTTGTATTCATTCAGCCAGCCTTTGTCTTTTTTTGTGTGTGTGTGTGACTTTTATTTGTTTATTTATTTTTAATTTTTTTCTTTTAATTTTATTTTTACTTTATTTTACTTTACAATACCGTATTGGTTTTGCCATACATTGACATGAATCCACCATGGCAGCCTTTGTCTTTTGGTTGGAGCATTTAATCTATTTACATTTGAGATAATTATTGATATATATGTTCTTATTGCCATTTTAAAGTTGTTTTTGATTTTTTAGGACTTTTTTTTTATTCCTTTTCTCTTTTGTTTACTTCTCTTGTGATTTGATAACTATCTTTAGTTCTGTGTTTGGATTCTTTTTCTTTTCTGTGTGTTTATCTATTATAGATTTTTTGTTTGTGGTTACCATGAAGTTTTGATGTAGCAGTCTATATGTATACATGATTGTTTTAAGTTGCTGGTTTCTTAATTTAAAATGCATTTCAAATAGCCTGCATTTGTACTTTACTCTTTTCACAATTACTGTTTTGACATCATATTTGTGTGTAGATGATTTCCTACTTTTACTATATGTTTACATTTATTAGTGAGCTTTATCATTTTGTAATTTTCTTGTTTCTAATTGTGGCCTTTTCTTTTATGCTTAAAGAATTGCTTTAGCATTTGTGGTAACACTTGTTTGGTGGTGCTGAATTCTTTTAGCTTTTGTTTGTCTATTAAGCTTTTGATTTCTCCATCAATTATGAATGAGAGTCACACTGAGCAAAGTATTCTTGATTTTAGGTTTTTCCCTTTCTTTACTTTCAACATATCAAGCCACTCCCTTCTGGCCTTGCTGCTGCTGCTGCTGCTAAGTTGCTTCAGTCGTGTCTGACTCTGTGCAACCCCATAGACGGCAGCCTACCAGGCTTCGCCGTCCCTGGGATTCTTCAGGTAAGAACACTGGAGTGGGTTGCCATTTCCTTCTCCAGTGCATGAAAGTGAAAAGTGAAAGTGAAGTTGCTCAGTCGTGTCCGACTCTTCATGACCCCATGGACTGCAGCCCACCAGGCTCCTCCGTCCATGGGATTTTCCAGGCAAGAGTACTGGAGGGGGGTGTCATTTCTGGCTTGTACAGTTTCTGCTAAAAAATCAAGTGATAGTCTTATGGGGATTCCCTTGTTGATTATTTGTTGCTTTTTCTTTCTTGCTTTTAATGTTTCCTCTGTCCTTAGTTTTTGTCAATTCGATTACTATGTGTCTAGGCATGTTCCTCCTTCATTTAATTCTACTTGGGACCATCTGGACTTCCTGGACTTGGGTGACTCTGGAAGAAATCACACTTGGCACTTAAATAAAAGGCAGGTGTTGGACCATCACCTCTGTAATATTCAAATTTACAGAGTTTTGGATATATTAGAAAATTTGGCTCCATTTTAATCCCAAATTGAATTTCATACTTGTTCTTACTTTAAGTTGTTCCATATAGCTGCTATAATACAAATAGGTAATTTTTATATAGAATTGTCTCTATTAAAATTTTTAATTGAAATAGAATTGATTTACAATGGTGTGTTTGTTTCAGGTGTACAACAAGTTGACTTGGGTCTCTCTTTCTCTCTATATGTACATACATATGTATATGTATGTGTATGTATATATGTGCACATATATGTATATATGCACATATATGTATATGTATGTGCATGTATATATATATGTGTGTGTATATACATATGTGTATATATGTGTGTGTGTGTATATATATATACACACATATATACATTCTTTTTTAGATTCTTTTCCATTATAGGTTATTACAAGACATCATACATAGTTCCATGTACTATACAACAGATCCTTGTTGGTT
Source organism: Cephalophus harveyi (assembly GCA_006410635.1). Lineage (NCBI taxonomy): Eukaryota > Metazoa > Chordata > Mammalia > Artiodactyla > Bovidae > Cephalophus > Cephalophus harveyi. The sequence continues at coordinate 323,669 of SJYT01067174.1, read as the reverse complement.
ATATATTTTATATATAGTAGTGTGTATATTTTGATTGCAAACTCCAAATTTATCCCTTCCCCCTTTCCAATTTGGTAACCATAAGTTTGTTTTCTGTGTCTGTCTGGTTAGATTTAAGTCTTATAAATGGGTTATTCTTTGTTGTTTTAATGACTTCCTAGTCATCTAGATTTGACTAGGAAGAAAGCTGAATGATGGGAATTTTTGGTTAACTAGTGTTTCTCAAATACTAATGTTTTGTACATATCCCATTTTCTTATATAGGTCAGCTGTGAGGCCTGGTGAAAAATAATCAAGTACAATAATGTTCTGCAGTAAGAAGAAATCACTTGGTAAGTATTGAGTTCTTCAGGAGATACAAAGCAAATATGATATTTTTTAGCATTCATTTTAATTTCAAAGAGGTATAATTTATAAGCAAAAACCACATAGATCTTGATGTTCTGTTTGAGCTTTGACAGTTTTATGTAGATTTGTAATTATCACCACAAAGCAAGAGACAATATTTCTCTCACTCCAGAAAGTTCCTTGTGCCCCCCTTTTTCATTTTCCCTGCATTGTACACAACCACCTTCTGATTTCTATTTGGTTGATTTGCCTATTTTTGAAATCAGTATAAATGAAACCATGCAGCATGTATTCTTGTGTCTTCTTTCACTAAGTGTAAGGTTTTTGACATATTTCCATGTGGTTGCATGTATCAATGTTTTGTTATTCAGGTTTTTTCTTGTAAAGCAGTATTCCATTTTATGAATACACCAACACTTAAAACTAAGATCATATGGTTAGAAATAATTTAGGTTCATTATGGCAAGAAACATTTGATTTTTGGTTGAGTAATTTGTCTAGCAGAACAGTTTTAATAGTATTTTAGTGTTAAGAAATACAGCATTGTGACCTGAGAGTATTAATCGTGTCTTAAACCTTGTTAGTCAGTAACAGATTATTGTGTAGTTTTTCCTTTAGTGGAAGTGTATTTGGTTTATTACTGCTGTTTTATTTCAGACTTGTTAGAGAGGAAAGGCTGGATTAGAGTATATCTAATACTCTTCTTCTAATCCTATGTGCGACAGTTGGTTAACCCACTTTTATAGGCAGTTATTTCTTGGTGCAGTCTGTACACTTGTTGGACACATTCATTCCAATGTTCAGTTTCATAATGAGCTGAAATCTCAGTGTAATTTGCACCTGTAGGTCATTAGTTATGCCCTCTTGGGCAATATTTTCATATTTCCAGAGCTTATTTAAGAGTCTAGAATTATTGTTGTCATTTTTTCTTTTTCAAATAAAGTGATTTATTTATACCTAGTCACTGGTATTATCTTAATAATGTAAACATTAGATTAACCAGTTTTGACAAGGACAAGTTTCCAACAGAAACTATTGTTGTGAGGTTTTGATAAGTTCAGTTTCACTCTTTTAAAATAATTTTTATGTATTAATGAATGCATATGTATAAAATAAGCAATTTTTTATGAATAAAAATAAGAAAATAGAAGTAACTGTAATTGGACAATCCAGAGATAACTGCTCCAGAGTGCCATTTAGAGGGCTCCAATCAGTGACCTCTATTAATACGTTATTGTATATTTATCCACATATCTCCAGATGGAACTATGGTTTGAATTATTTTGAAATTGGCTCTTAAGTGATAATGTTGACATCATAGATACCTGTTCTACCTTAAACTTTTCTCTATAACATTATATTTTTTTATATTTTCCTCTTTTAATTTTGAAAATGTTGGAACTTACAAAAAATTGGAAGAATGATAAACACCCAAATACCTTTCACCTAAATTCTACAGTTGTTACCATTTTGCCACATTTACTTCCTCTTTTTTCTCTCCCTTCCACCAGCACACACCCAAACACATGCATGCTGCTGCTGCTAAGTCGCTTCAGTCGTGTCCGACTCTGTGCGACCCCATAGACGGCAGCCCACCAGGCTCCCCCGTCCCTGGGATTCTCCAGGCAAGAACACTGGAGCAGGTTGCCATTTCCTTCTTCAACACATGCATACACATAAACTTTTTTGTTATTGAAGACATCATGACTCTTATCCCCAAATACTTCAGCACAGATCTCCTAAGAAAAAGGACATTCTCCATCTTAACTGGAGTATTGTCACCACATCCAAGAAAGGTAACATTTATGAACAAGTAACATACATTCCATTTTTTTCAGTTTCCCCAATTGTCCCCACATCTCATGTCTCAGAGCTTGTTTTTATTTTTGGTATGATACCTAATTATAATGTTCACACATTGTGTTTGGCTTTAAACTCCTTTATTTTCTTTTAGATTTAGAATAGTTTGTCATATTGATTTTTGGCAAAAGTCCATTCCAAAAGTCATTCCACTCAGTCGTTTTGGATTGAACATCCTGGGCACAAATACTATGAAATAATACTTAAATGGGAAACTAATAAATTAGTTACTTGAACAACTCTTGATGGGGAATACAACTTGCTGATCTTCCTCATATAGAATTTCATTTTACAGACTGTCATAGCTATTTGTAATGAGCTATTAAGTAGTCCATTTGTAAATAGCTTTGTAATGAGGTGAAATGTTGCCGCATAGTTGGCTCTATATTCACTGTGGTGCTAATTGGCAGAGAAAGCTGAGGCTAGTTCCTTCCTCTTGGACTTGTTACAGTGGCCACATGACTTGAGGCACTGACTTTGGTGTCACTATCATTTGCATCATCATGATTGGGAATGTTACATCTTTCAGTTAAGTCACTCAGTAATGTCTGACTCTTTGCGACCCCATGAATTGCAGCTTGCCAGGCCTCCCTGTCCATCACCAACTCCTGGAGTTCACTCAGACTCACGTCCATTGAGTCGGTGATGCCATCCAGCCATCACATCCTCTGTCGTCCCCTTCTCCTCCTGCCCCCAATCCCTCCCAGCATAAGAGTCTTTTCCAATGAGTCAGCTCTTCGCATGAGGTGGCCAAAGTATTGGAGCATCAGCTTTAGCATCAGTTGATGCTGGAGACCTTATTCAATCTACAATATTCATTTATTTACCATTTTGCCACATTTGCTTCCTCTCCTTCCTCTCCTTTCTCTTCCACTGCTCTATTCAGGCAGTCAACAAACATTTTTGGGCACCTATGATATGCTAGGTAGTACCAACTTTACTTCACATAACTTTTTATGACTTAATAAAAATATGTATCTTTATACAATTAAGTTTACAGTAGCAGTGATAACTTAATAACAATTTACCAAATATCACTACCAGTATGTTTTCCAGAGGAGCACAGACTAGAGATCTTCTAGTCAGCCTGCTGTTGTCAGGGGAGAATCAGGCAGAAGTGATACATTACTTCAATGAGTTATTTAAGATCTACATTTAAGAAATGTGCACTTATATTTACATAAATTTTCACAACATCATCAGGAAGCTTGGGACATTGATGATGTATGTGAAAATATAACAAGCCAGTCATTAAGTATTGTGGGAACACAAGAATTTTCTCTCATGTATATGCTTTATTATTTATTATCTCCATATCCACATAAATCTCACAGTCTTCAGCATGTGGAAAATTCTAGCTAACTGACTCAAATATATAAAACACACGTACAGTGTATTTTTTTGTTTGTTTGTTTGTTATTTGTAATTCATCCTTTTGGTGTAAGCTTGAATGGGAGGTCCAAAGATGATCACTTTAAAGCAACATTCTTTGTTGTTCATATGTAAAATACCTAATTCAGATTTTAGGTTGTTAGGTAATATGGGAAGCAAAAGAAGTAGATAACTGGAGGCTTTATTTAAGCTCTAAAGCTATTATTGATTCCAAAATGTGAGGGTTGTGGAGCAACATGCATTATTCCACAGGGTGCAGGCTGGGAAGATCAGACCAAGGTCACATTATGTGTTTCATCGGCCCTTCTCAGGCCCCTTCCTTCAAAAAATATTGAAAATTAAGTTTTACAGTTGTGAGGGTTTAAAGACAAAATATAATCCAGGTTGGATTCATTATTCAGTCAGTTCATTTCAGTCACTCAGTCGTGTCTGACTCTTTGCAACCCCATGAATTGCAGCATGCCCTCCCAGCATAAGAGTCTTTTCCAATGAGTCAGCTCTTCGCATGAGGTGGCCAAAGTATTGGAGCATCAGCTTTAGCATCAGTTGATGCTGGAGACCTTATTCAATCTACAATATTCATTTATTTACCATTTTGCCACATTTGCTTCCTCTCCTTCCTCTCCTTTCTCTTCCACTGCTCTATTCAGGCAGTCAACAAACATTTTTGGGCACCTATGATATGCTAGGTAGTACCAACTTTACTTCACATAACTTTTTATGACTTAATAAAAACATGTATCTTTATACAATTAAGTTTACAGTAGCAGTGATAACTTAATAACAATTTACCAAATATCACTACCAGTATGTTTTCCAGAGGAGCACAGACTAGAGATCTTCTAGTCAGCCTGCTGTTGTCAGGGGAGAATCAGGCAGAAGTGATACATTACTTCAATGAGTTATTTAAGATCTACATTTAAGAAATGTGCACTTATATTTACATAAATTTTCACAACATCATCAGGAAGCTTGGGACATTGATGATGTATGTGAAAATATAACAAGCCAGTCATTAAGTATTGTGGGAACACAAGAATTTTCTCTCATGTATATGCTTTATTATTTATTATCTCCATATCCACATAAATCTCACAGTCTTCAGCATGTGGAAAATTCTAGCTAACTGACTCAAATATATAAAACACACGTACAGTGTATTTTTTTGTTTGTTTGTTTGTTATTTGTAATTCATCCTTTTGGTGTAAGCTTGAATGGGAGGTCCAAAGATGATCACTTTAAAGCAACATTCTTTGTTGTTCATATGTAAAATACCTAATTCAGATTTTAGGTTGTTAGGTAATATGGGAAGCAAAAGAAGTAGATAACTGCAGGCTTTATTTAAGCTCTAAAGCTATTATTGATTCCAAAATGTGAGGGTTGTGGAGCAACATGCATTATTCCACAGGGTGCAGGCTGGGAAGATCAGACCAAGGTCACATTATGTGTTTCATCGGCCCTTCTCAGGCCCCTTCCTTCAAAAAATATTGAAAATTAAGTTTTACAGTTGTGAGGGTTTAAAGACAAAATATAATCCAGGTTGGATTCATTATTCAGTCAGTTCAGTTCAGTCACTCAGTCGTGTCTGACTCTTTGCAACCCCATGAATTGCAGCATGCCCGGCCTCCCTGTCCATCACCAACTCCCAAAGTTCACTCAGACTCACGTCCATCGAGTCAGTGATGCCATCCAGCCATCTCATCCTCTGTTGTCCTCTTCTCCTCCTGCCCCCAATCCCTCCCAGCATCAGAGTTTTTTCCAGTGAATCAACTCTTTGCATGAAGTGGCCAAAGTACTGGAGTTTCAGTTTTAGCATCATTCCTTCCAAAGAAATCCCAGGGCTGATCTTCAGAATGGACTGGTTGGATCTCCTTGCCATCCAAGGGACTCTCAAGAGTCTTCTCCAACAGCACACTTCAAAAGCATCAATTCTTCGGCACTCAGCCTTCTTCACAGTCCAACTCTCACATCCATACATGACCACTGGAAAATGTATCCATTATTATTATATCCATTTTTCTTCTAACTTTAAATGAAAATTTAAACATTTTTGTGTTCCTTAAAAGTATTGTGGGCTCCAGGTGCTGCATATACTGTGCCTACAAAGGAGGCAGTGCTTTGGTTAAAGTTAAGATACCTATATATTATTTAGTAGGTACTTGGTTGAGAGGACTTGTGACACAAAAGATGAATAAGACATTCCATTTGTTTCTTTTATATATATACTGGTTCTCTAGTGAAACTGTCCATCTTGTTACCATAGTTATTTTAAAGTTCATGTCTGACAGTCCCAATATCTAGATTATCTGTGAGCCTGCTTATATTTTCTATCTCTTGGTTTTCAAAAGTTTGTTATTGTGCTGTACCATACCTGCTAGTTTATTATTAAAATCTGTACATTGCATGTGAAAAAGTTACAGAGGGTCTGGATGTTATTCTTCTTCAGGAGATTTGCTTTTCTTCCAGCAGGTGGTAAGAGAAAGAACAGGTCATTTTGATCCAGTCAAAGACTGAGACAAGTTAAGGCTGGGTTTCAGTGTTTCTAAGACCTTGTATGCTTTAGTTTGTTCTCACTCTAAGTCAATCCAAATCCTGGTATGTTACTATGACCCTTCTTCCCTGCCAGGCTCTGAATTCTAATTATTGTCTCATCTCTGGGCAGGTTAGGAATTACCACGTGCCTCAAGGGAAAGGAACAGAGTATCAGGTTCATTTCAGTATATTTCTCTTCTCTGTTGGAACTTTTCCCTTAAAGTCCTGACTGATTTTGTTGTTCCATGGTAGTTTCAAACAGCTTTGTACATGTCATCTCTTATAATTGTTCTCAATAGATGGGTTTTCCTGACATTTCCTGTTTTAGTGGGAAGCAGATTGTTTTAAAACAGTCTGTTTTATAAGATTATCAGAAAGCTACATTATATGACATTATTCTATAGTTGTTCAGTTCAGTCGCTCAGTTGTGTCTCTTTGCGACCCCATGAATTGCAGCATGCTAGGCCTCCCTGTCCATCACCAACTCCCGGAGTTCACTCAAACTCATGTCCATTAAGTTGGTGATGCCATTCAACCATTTCATCCACTGTTCTCCCCTTCTCCTTCTGCCCCGAATCCCTCCCAGCATTAGAGTCTTTTCCAGTGAGTCAACTCTTCGCATGAGGTGGCCAAAATATTGGAGTTTCAGCTTTAGCATCAGTCCTTCCAATGAGCACCCAGGATTGATCTCCTTTAGAATGGACTCATTGGATATCCTTGTAGTCCAAGGGACTCTCAAGAGTCTTCTCCAACACCACAGTTCAAAAGCATCAATTCTTCAGCGCTCAGCTTTCTTCACAGTCCGACTCTCACATCCATACATGACCACTGGAAAAACCATACCTTGACTAGATGGACCTTAGTTGGCAAAGTAATGTCTCTGCTTTTGAAAATGCTATCTAGGTTGGTCATAACTTTTCTTCCAAGGAGTAAGCATCTTTTAATTTCATGGCTGCAATCACCATCTGCAGTGATTTTGAAGCCCCCCAAAATAAAGTCTGACACTGTTTCCCCATCTATTTCCCATGAAGTGATGGGACCGGATGCCATGATCTTCGTTTTCTGAATGTTGAGTTTTAAGCCAACTCTTTCACTCTCCTCTTTCACTTTCATCAAGAGGCTTTTTAGTTCCTCTTCACTTTCTGCCATAAGGGTGATGTCATCTGCGTATCTGAGGTTATTGATATTTCTCCCGGCAATCTTGATTCCACCTTGTGCTTCTTCTAGCCCTGAGTTTCTCATGATGTACTCTGCATATAAGTTAAATAAGCAGGGTGACAATATACAGCCTTGACGGACTCCTTTTCCTGTTTGGAACCAGGCTGTTGTTCCATGTCCAGTTCTAACTGTTGCTTCCTGATCTGCATATAGGTTTCTCAAGAGGCAGGTCAGGTGGTCTGGTTTTCCATCTCTTTCACAATTTTCCACAGTTTATTGTGATCCACACAGTCAAAGGCTTTGGCATAGTCAATAAAGCAGAAATAGACGTTTTTCTGGAACTCTCTTGCTTTTTTGATGATCCATCGAATGTTGGCAATTTGATCTCTGCTTCCTCTGCCTTTCCTAAAACCAGCTTGAACATCAGGGAGTTCATGGTTCACGTATTGCTGAAGCCTGGCTTGGAGAATTTTGAGCATTACTTTCCTAGCGTGTGAGATGAGTGCAGTTGTGTGGTAGTTTGAGCATTCTTTGGCATTGCCTTTCTTTGGGATTGGAATGAAAACTGACCTTTTTCAGTCCTATGGCCACTGCTGAGTTTTCCAAATATGTTCGCATATTGAGTGCAGCACTTTCATAGCATCATCTTTCAGGATTTGAAATAGCTCAACTGGAATTCCATCACCTCCACTAGCTTTGTTTGTAGTGATGCTTTCTAAGGCCCACTTGACGTCACATTCCAGGATGTCTGGCTCTAGGCGAGTGATCACACCATCGTGATTATCTGGGTCATTAGGTAAGTATTTTAGACTGTTAGGATTAGAAGTAAGAAATGAGCAAAATGAATAGATAAGTTGAATAAGAAAATAATCGTTAATCAATGTTAATCAGTCTTCTTTACTAGAATGGGTTTAAGCTTTAGCTATGACACATATACAAATATAGCTCTATTTTGAGCTGCTTCATTCCAGTGAATAATGCAGTAATACTCAGAATTGCATTCTATGTCATACATGTTTATTGGTGTTAGAACATATTTCCAAATACATTGTTCCAATTCTCCATTTTATTATTTAGCATTTCCAACTGTGTAATAATCTAATTGTCATACTTTGGTTTTGTAAAAAAAAATTCTCTTAATTGAAAAATTTCATCCATAGAATTATAATGATTTATTATTAAAGATGCTTTATATTCCTTCCATAGACCCACACCTTAGAGCAGTCCTTTAATTTAGTGTTTGAGCCAATACCTGGCATATGGTAAGCACCTACTGAATGGTTGCTGTCGTTGTTATTATTTTAAGTAGTCTGAGTAAATGCTGTGTGTGTGTTAAGTTGCTTCAGTCGTTTTTGACTCTTTGTGATTCTGTGGACTGTAGCCAACCAGGTTCCTGTGTCCATGGGATTCTCCAGGCAAGAATACTGGAGTGGATTGCCATGCCCTTCTGTGGGGGATCTTCCTGACCCAGGGATTTGAACCCACATCTCTTATGTTTCCTGCACTGGCAGGCAGGTTCCTTACCGCTATTACCACCTGGGAGGCTATAGAGATTTTGTCTATAAAATGTCCAATACTCTCCCCAGGATGGCAAGAACCCCACACTTTCCAGCCCACAATCAGGATGGTGAACCTATTCTCCAAAACATTGCTTTCACTATTTGTTCAAATAGAACTTCGTAATTTAAAGAAAATTAAGTTTTTTTATTTCTCGTCTTAATTTTGAAATCTGGATTTTCTTTTGATGGTGGAATGAAGTCTGAAAGTTTATGAGGTAATCCCAAACATGGTATTTTTTATAAAGAAAAATACTTTTAATAATTCACAAATGAAAAGCCTACTGTGAATTGTAAACCTGCCTTCATATGATGAATAAACCAATTAAGACATCACATTTCAGTGATTTTGACTGGAGTGATCTTGTATCACTGTGGTAGTGCTGGTTGTCTTATGTTAATTTCAACCTTGACTGGTAGTTCAATCATTCACTTACTCATTTATCCACTCATCCAGTCAGCCAGCCAGCCATTTCATAGATACATACTAATACCTGTTACTCACCAGACACTGTTCCAAACAGAAAAGAAACAACTGTGGACAAAACATATATATGTTTTTTTAGTATAAATTTATTTATTTTAATTGGATGCTAATTACTTTACAATATTGTATTGATTTTGCCATACATCAACATGAATACACCACAGGTGTACACGTGTTCCCAATCCTGAACCCCCCTCCCACCTCCCTCCCCATACCATCCCTCTGGGTCATCCCAGTGCACCAGCCCCGAGCACCCTGTATCATGCATCAAACCTGGACTAGCAGTTTTTTTCACATATGATATTATACATGTTTCAATGCCATTCTCCCAAATCATCCCACCCTTGCCCTCTCCTACAGAGTCCAAAAGACTGATCTATACATCTGTGTCTCTTTTGCTGTCTCACATACAGGGTTATCGTTACCATCTTTCTAAATTCCATATATAAACATTAGTATACTATATTGGTGTTTATCTTTCTGGCTTACTTCACTCTGTATAATAGGCTCCAGTTTCATCCACCTCATTAGAACTGATTCAAATGTATTCTTCTTAATGGCTGAGTAATACTCCATTGTGTATATGTACCACAGCTTTCTTATCCATTCATCTGCTGATGGACATCTAGGTTGCTTCCATGTCCTGGCTATTATAAACAGTGCTGCAGTGAACATTGGGGTACATGTGTCTCTTTCAGTTCTGGTTTCCTTGGTGTGTATGCCCAGCAGTGGGATTGCTGGGTTGTATGGCAGTTCTATTTCCAGTTTTTTTTAAGGAATCTTCACACTGTTCTCCATAGTGGCTGTACTAGTTTGCATTCCCACCAACAGTGTAAGAGGGTTCCCTTTTCTCCACACCCTCTCCAGCATTTATTGCTTGTAGACTTTTGGATAGCAGCCATTCTGACTGGCATGAAATGGTACCTCATTGTGGTTTTGATTTGCATTTCTCTGATAATGAGTGATGTTGAGCATCTTTTCATGTGTTTGTTAGCCATCTGT